>OZ010637.1:8139752-8385232 GCA_963932165.1 Pimpla rufipes
TCTACGGATACAAATTGGACCCGCATTATAATACTCCATACGGAAAAAATGAGATGAAAGAGAAAAAGAGACCTTCCTAATGCAACATTTCGTAACTCCGAAAATTAATTATATTTATCAATTAATTACAATCATCACTTAATCAATTATCAATTAGTTTGTGAGCATGGAAATTAATTCCGCGCCACCTTCGTGCGCCCTCCTCGCCCGTCGCCAAATGCCGGTGGGCGCCAGCCAATTTTTATTTTATTACGCGGGCGGAATCGGCAAACCGCCCTACCTCAAAACGTAAACGTAACCAAAACGTAACCGGCGACGGACTCGGAGGAGCGGTTCACGGAACCTCGGGGTCGCTCAGTGTGCTAGGTTGTGGAGAGAGGGCGTGGATCCTTAGTGGCACTGAATAACGGCGAAAACGTAACGCAAATATATCGGAAAAATTCGGTCGGTTTATTAATGAGATACCGGAAACCTTTGTACTAATTCATCGGAATAGAGAACGACAAGCCGAGAGAACACCCACGCTCGAAAACTAGGCGTAAATCGAAAATACCTCAAACTAAAAAGAAAGCGGATTCTCATTAAAACAAAATAGAGATAACCGGGTGCCAGGTGGCGCGAAAGAGCGTCGCGTCGTGGTCACCCACAAAAAAACAGAAATTAAGAGAACGAATCATCGCCCTAATAAATCGGTAAACTCAAGAGTACAACGCACGAACTAACTAGGGAACACCCGTGAACGCGCACGAATATATTAGAGAACACTAGAGAAACGAGCGCGAACTAATCAGAGAACACTAGGTAATTGCACTAATATTAAATCGTGGGTTCGCTAGTCGTTGCACTAATATTAAACCGTTTGTTCCCTAGTCGGTGCACTAGTTAACCGGTAAAGGGCGAAACGGCGATCTAAAATTAAACAAGAACTCGAAAATAATTACGGACAACGCCGGGAAACTTAAAGATGACGCCGAGAAGATAACTAAACTCAAAAAGAACGCCGGAAAACTAATTACAGTTATCGCCGAGAAAATAGAGGAATATAAAACTAATAGATAACTTAAAAGAAAGGTAATACGACGACATAACTAACACTAAGTAATTCTAACACTAAAAAGGTAATTTTAGGTAACATTCGGTAACACTAGGTAGCATTAGGTAATAGGAGGTAACATCAGAGAACAAGAGAGCTGCTTGCCGGCCGAAGGCTGGCCGACCAGAGATCGTCGGTCGGCGGCTCATCACCCAGCAGGGCTGCGAGATCCGCGCGCCCCACTCTAACCGGGGTCCCACTCTCAACGACGCGCGGCGATGCCGCGGCGGTGATGCGCGCGCACCGGCGAGCATCCGAGCGAACCTAAAGGCGGACGCGACGCCGAAAATCAGCAAAGATGACAAAGATAATGAAAGATAACCGAAAGATACCTGAAACGTAACCAAAACTAACCGATATATGACCAACTATCGTGGTGATGATCGATAACGAGGGAATCTCCTTGTGACGCGGGAGTCTGAACAAACGTAAACGTAAAGATAACGGAAAACTGAACCGAAAAACGACCGGGCAATCCGAGCGTCGGTGTGGTCGTAGGCACCTCCGCTGCGGCCTTCCAAACGTACCTGAAACTTAATCAATCTTTCCCCCGAACGTCACTTCCTCAGTGGAGCGCCGGGATTTCACCGGTCCTTCATCCTCTCCTACCGATACACCCTGAGCGTTATCACCGAGATATCCCGGGTGGCACAGTAATTCAGCCCTGAACCGCGGTAATCTCGGTGCACTGACCACTATAATTGACCGTCAGATAACCTACTAGGTAACATTACCCTAAAACCGGAAAAATACCAATCGGAGGTCGGAAGGAACGCTAAAAACTTGCAGATTCGCGACTCTGCAGACCGGGGGACAGAAGATTCAAAACAATTCTGTCACAAGTTATGTTGTGCCCGGCGACTCGGTAATTGATCAGGTTACGAGTCGAAGGGTAATTGTTTGTTTATTCGGGATCGTTCGCCGATTAAAGAGTTGGACTCACGCGAACTCGGGTTTACCATAAAGACAATTTATTTGAAAGAAAGATATTTCTGAGTTACAGTTACAGTTTGTTCTATTCGTTTCTGTTTGTTCTACAACGTGAGGGTACCCGAGTCTAAGAGGAGCCCGCCTGCTCGGCTCCGAGTCTGTTCTTCGACTGTCGGTGAATTGCAGTGGATCACTGCGATTCACCGAAAATCGGTGCGTAAGCATTTCGTGTCAATTCGCTCGATTTCGACATCGGCGAATTCCGGCACGCGCTCGAACGTTCACCCCGACCGGGCGTTCGATTGAGCAATAGAAATTTCGAAATGGAATTTAAATATTCCGGGGTGCAACAGTTACAATCATCACTTAATCAATGATCAATTAATCACAATGATTCATTCCCGATTGTTAACAACAAACACGATCATTTAGAGAAAATAATGCAGGAAATAGAATAGGACTCGCTCGATGTTAAAAGACAAAAGTAATAAACACATGAGCAGGTTCAACGGCCCAAAGCGAGAAGACGTTAGCGGAAGTAGGAAAAAATCCCATTTCTATATTACAATCCGAAACCTGATAAATTACAAAGAAATTATAGTTGAATATTTAATCGTGCACAAGTTAACCGAGATAATATTTGCTCCTGACGTCAGCTATGCCTCTCGAACGAGAAGTAAGAATCATGATAGGAATACGAAGAAACAATCCGTGTTACTACCAGTCACACATACACGAATCGTAAATCTCGGAAGCGCACCACTACCAGAGTGCTGTTTCAGTCACACCTACACGGGCCACAGAGCTCGCACTACCACTAAAACCCCGCGCTACATACACATCAGTCACTGCTCCCAACGGTCACCTCTCCCAGACTGCGAGGCGACATGTACGCACCCCGCTACTGCCGCACCCCACTCTTAGGAATGCGTCCGAAGCTCCAGAAAACCCGTTCTCTTTGGAAACCTATGTAGTTTAAAAATCAGCAAAAATGTCAGACTACGTACAAGAAAATAAGCCGCCCAATGATACCGAAATCTTCCTGAAAAACGTATATTTTAGGAAATAGGGAAAAAGCCACAGCTGTAGTGGTAATTAGTTATAATTTTCCAGAAAAATGCATTAGGACGTGAAGCACCGAAGTATGTTCTCGGTTCTCGAAAATAGTTATAATTAGAGCTGTAATGAGCAAAAGAAGCTTAGGAATGCGGAGCGGAAAGAATTTTACTTCCGCGCGGATCGGAAGCTTCAAGGGCCGTAAGGCGGCGACAAGCTGGGTGCCTCCGATCGGCCCCACTTCTTGGGCCTCCGCACTCTAGTATTGGTAAAATGCACGTACAAAAGCTTCAAGATGAGGCAATCGGCATATATATAAGGCGCTAAAAAGGGAGCTCGTCGCCCAGTCGATTCGTAACCACCCAGTTGATTTCTCGTCGTTAAGCTAATTAGTTCTCGGCTCGATTTAAATTCGAAATCTGTTTGTCTGAATTTCTCTATCTTCATCGACATCGAAAAAAGGACTTAGACTCAATCTTGCGAGTTCCAGTCTAGGACTCTGAAATTTTTCGTCGTACCTATTGTATTTCTGCACTTTGGACTTAGAATATTTCCGCATCTTCATTTTTGCGTTTGCGAACACTTAAACATTTTGCGATCATCCATCGAGTACTCATAAAACATCCAATCCAGTTCATATATTTTCTTCAACGAGGATTTAGATTTTACTTTTCTCAAAGTCGAATAATTCCCTCGGAATTTCGGGTTGACTCGCTCTTGTACATAAAATCAGTTTGACTGATTACAAACTTCGGCCTCATTCACTAAAGAACTGGATTCGATTTTTTTGGTAAATTATAAGAATTACTTTTAAATTAAGACATAATCGTGTAAATGGAGAATATCAGCCCAATCATTTCTTTTTCCATTACAACGTGCCTTATTTTTTAATAAATTCAAATCAGTGTACGGAGCCACGGCCTCATTATTATTTTCTTCACTACGCCCCCCTTTGTTCTCCTTCCGAAATTTATCAACGAGTTCATCTGACGACGCCAACGTAGACCTGTGAGCCCAGGTCTCTACAACTACACAGTAAGTACAAGTCTATTTAATAAATATATATATATATATTTATATATCAACTGCCACCTCGACTCATTCCATCTAGATTCATACGTTAATATTTCATGAAATACCCTCCCTGTACCCTAAAAGTGAACTTCACCCCTTTTCCCTCGATTTTATTCACTAAGTGACGGACAAATGTTCGTACCCCTATCCCGAGTAATTTTCCGAAAGGTTAGGACTTAAAAACGGGGTTGCGTCTTCGGTGCTTTTTCGTCAGGCGTGGTAAAGAGAGAGAGTTCCCACTCTCACTGACCAGAGTACGAGAGCCTTAAGCTGAAGCGCTCATATAAGCGTGTAATTCTTAGGTCGTAACATTTCGATCGAAGTTTTGACGTAACAGTGGCACAAAAAAGAATATACTGATTTAATTAGGGGCAGAAAAAATGGACAGAAAAAGGAGCTGGTCGAAAAACTTGCGAACCTTAACAGACCCAAACTATTCTGGAGTGCAGTAAAAAGCTACCAGCTCCGGCCAACGCAAATATGTGGCCCGTCAATCGCTTTTTGGAACGAATTTTGTAGGAAGACGTAGCCGCCAAGATCAGTGGTACCTATAGTTCTCCATGGCGCATTTACTCCAGCACTGTACCAACCTATAGTCGCTCAAGAACTTGTGAGTAGTATAAAAAAAGCTAAGAGCCTGAAAACTCCGGGGATAGATGCAGTGTCCTCGGATTTCTACAAAAATTTCCCGAATGAGTAGTTTCTATATCTGCTTGCTCTCTTCAATAAAATCCTGGAAAATGAAATAATACCTAGTTCGTGGGGCAAAATAACATTTTGCATGATATATAAAAAAGGCGACGTAAATGATCCGATGAAGTATAGAGGAATAGCCTGTAACGTGGTTCGGGCGTTGACATTAATTTTTTTTAACAATAAGGAACTGAGCAGGGAACGAATAAGCCAAAAGCGGTGTAGTCGGTAAAAGTGGGTTATATTGACAATAGAGAGATTACAAAAATAACAATAAATGAGAGAAGAACAATTGAGATTATAATAGTAACAGTGATTTTCTTGTTAATAGTTGGCTTCGGTACCTCAATCTATCACTTAATACGAATAATCCGCCGTGACCCTTACTCCCCTGATTCATACAATCGTGTATTTTCCCGGGCTCTTCGGAGCATTCACATTCGTGTACGCAGCCTAGGGTCTCGATATTCCGCCTTTTCTATTAGTCCGACCACTAACGCCATCTATCTGTGTCCAGAAAATCCCCGAAATCGCGATTTTGTCCGATTTCTATTGTAACCGGTTACCGACGTGACGTATTACCGCCCACGGTAGTTGCCGCCGCTCGCCGCCCAGAGATGGCGTTGTGCGCGCCACAGCTACGATCCCCGTCTATCGATCTACGCCGCGTGCGGTCGATGCTCGTCGCTCAGCTGCCTGTCGTCAGTCTCCGCCAAATCGCGGCACGGTCTGCGAGGGCGGCGTCGCGTGCGGTGATCTGAAAATGTTTTTCTGTGTTTTCTCGAGTTTTCTCCACCTCAAAAGTGGAGTGTGCTGTATCAAAATGTCCGACGGACGACTACGAATTGCTGACTATCTGGATTACGGTGCTCAGAGCTCGACAAATGTGACAGTAAGTGTTTTTGTGTTTCTAACTTTCGTGAGCAACTGCACTCGGCCCTCTGGCCTGACTTCTCCCGCTTTTCCTGGTACTATTTCCTTATCTCATCGGTTTTCCTAACTCCGCGACGACGGGCGATTCTGTCCCAGTCCAACCGGGGTCCCTGGGGCCCGAAATCCCTTCCGAGCTGTCCAAACACGCGAAAAATCCGAGTTGATTTTCAACCCTCGGTCGGTAAGTAGATTCCTTCTCCGATGACAGCTCGGTCGAATCCCGGTTGGTGCGGCGGCTGCAGCGTCTGGAAACAGAAAAGCCGCGCTCGCTGCACTGTCGCGCCTTTTATACCAAAAAACCCCCAGTGCATCTATCACTGTATATCCTCTGTCCTTTAGCCCCTTTCTCCTTTAGCCCATCCGGACTCGCACAGCTACCACTATACCTATATTTCTCGCGTCCTGTAGCCCGTTCCCTTAGCCCATGCGCTGGACTTTGTACCTGCATATAATCAATTCTCTTTCTCTTTCAGGCGGCGCGTCGCTCGGGCCACCCGGGGGGGGGGGGGTGCATTGTATATTATCGTCGCAAGCCCTAGTAAATAACATGACTAAACTGTTTACACAAATATTGCATGATAGGTTGGAGACATGGGTTAAAGAGAATGAGGTTATACCGGAAGATCAGGCGGGATTTAGGGCGGGCAGAGGCGTCATGGACAATATCTTTGGATCTCCTCAGATACATGCCTGGGTTTCTGCTACGGCTAGAGCTGGGGATAAGAAATGTGGCTTGGGAAGTTATGAAACTTATGCTGGGCTGGGTTATTAAAATCCTGAAAATGGATGATAGTCGTCTCCCAAAAATCTGCCTTAGGCGCCTAATAGACGTAGGGTGCGCAGCCACTGCTAAGCCGCAATATAACTTGATTGTACAACGACAGAACGCAGTAGGCAACAAAGCAAATGAACAGCTTTTTAGAACCATCGATAGTAACTATTGGATAAGTAAAAGAGAGGAAATACTAAATAGATTCGAGCTTCGTTTAAAATGCTGCGACCTTGAGAAATTCCAGCAATCTAACTGTTACCAATTGCAGCTTCCGAGAACATTATTAGACAGCTTTAGTAACTTCTATCCAAAAAGAGAGATTCTGGACCGTATCAGAGCCAAGGCGCAGCTAAGATTAGTAACCTGCCATGCCAGGCGATTTATTATAGGAAAAAATGTATACCAGATCGACCCAACTCAAGTACGTATTCTATGTCAGAACTGCGAAAATGAGACGTTGGGAGATATTATGCTTAGACGCCCAATTTATTCTCCGTACAGAGAATATTATATTTATCCGCGATTCACTGCAAACAGAAGTGAAAAAGAAAATCATATCTGTCTATTAAATCAAAACAATTCTGTAAGCCTTAAGGCATTATACCTATATATCTTAAATTGCTTTAGTCTAAGATCCTCCCGACTTATGGAATAAGACTTATATTAAGAAATATGCATTTTTATAAAATTTGAAACTTCCCGCACTATGAAGCTTTATGTATCCGATATGTGTGCGTAATGAAGAACAATAAAGAAACTTCCTTTAAAAA
The DNA here is from genome assembly GCA_963932165.1 of Pimpla rufipes. NCBI lineage: Eukaryota > Metazoa > Arthropoda > Insecta > Hymenoptera > Ichneumonidae > Pimpla > Pimpla rufipes. The sequence goes on from OZ010637.1 coordinate 8,147,074, forward strand.
ATAATTAAAAGAGTAGCCATCCCTTGCAAAAAAATCGCAATAAAAATTGTACTTTCAAAAATAATTAAAAATGTAGCCATCCCTTGCAAAAAAATCGCAATAAAAATTGTACTTTCAAAAATAATAAAAAATGTAGCCATCCCTTGCAAAAAAAATTTACAATAAAAAATTTGACTTTCAAAAATAATAAAACGAATGCAATATATTAGCCAAATAAAATTTACCATGAGTAGCTCATCAGTGGATGATTCGGTACAAAAAACTTGGCATGCCAGTGACTAGGTGTGTCATTAAAAACTTGACGTGTCTCTAGCATGCCAAGTTTTTTGTACCGAATGATGCACTGATGATCTACTCATGGTAAATTTTACGTAACTAATATATTGCATTCGTTTTATTATTTTCTAAAGGAAAATTTTTATTGTGATTTTTTTTGCAAGGGATGGCTACGCTTTTAATACTTGGCGTACCATTTTTGATTTGAAGAAACATTTTTTTTTGTTTATTTCACATCTTTTTGAAAGTCATCTTCAATACGTGCATGGAAAGACAAGGCATCGTTGTGAAGCGTCAGATCTCACTTCTTGCAACTCACGTTATTCACTATTGCGCTCAGCCGCTCCGCCAGAGGACGAAATATTTTTACCAGATCCATCCCCTGCGTTCTTTACGAAATAATTAGTGCTCTATCACGAATGACAAATGGAAATACAAAGACTGCTGAATGTTATTCACAAGAGAGGCATTGAGCATTCCGTTGTCGACTTCCTGTATAGCTTCCCTGAATACTGCTGTTGCTTCTTATACAGTATTTGAATTTGTTATCGTGTGATTGAATAAGCCTGATGCGGTGTAGAAATACTACAATAAATTATACCAACGTAACAATTAGTAATAATAAAGCCCAAAATATAACCTAAAAAAATCGGTTTTTTATCAACAGGATAAAGTATCCTCCATATTTTCAATTCGTTGTTTTGAAAAGAGAGCTTCGGGTTAAGACGCGAGATTATTATTAAATCATTACACTCGATAATAAATATTAAAGTAACAATCACGCATGATCTCACTTTCAGTCACACCACGGGAGCGAGTCGGTTCGCGCAGACGATTTTGTCGCCGCTGTGTGCGCGACTTTTCCTTCACACGTCACGCGTAAAATATCGATATCGCGCCAAAATGAATATTTGCCAGATATCAGCATTTCGTGAACCGATTTTATTGCGTCAGGTCTCATAAAAAAGAGAAAAAATATATGGCATTCATACATTTAGCGTCCGCGACATGTTGCCTGACATAATATCGAATCAGACATCATCGAACAAAATCGTGTTGATGTGTGACTGCGGGCAGAGAAACGAAAAGTTTTTGACAGAATCGAAATCGGAAGTGGCCAGATATTAGCGTTGCGGGCACCGATTTGATTGAAAGAGAGCTCATTGGAAAGAAAAAAAAATAATGAAAAATGTTGAACCTGAAACATTTGGCGTCCGCGACGTGTTGACTGAGATAATTCCAGTTAGACTTTCGTAGCAGACGAAAAAGAACGAACATTCTGTAAAGTAAGAGTAGCGCTAGCGTCTCGTCGTGAGAGTCTCGTGAGGCGGCATTATAGATTTCTTTTAATACTTGGCGTCGCGACGCTACTGCGTCTCTTGATATTATATTGTTATATTGTAGTATTTTTAGACCGCGCCAGGCTTATTCAATCATACGATGTCGAATTCAAATGCTGTATAGAAAGCAACAGCAGTATTCAGGGAAGCTACACAGGAAGTCGACAGTGGAATGCTCAATGCCTCTGTTGCGGATAACATTCAGCAGCCTTTGTATTTACATTCGTTATCCGTGATAGAGCTCTAATTATTTGGTGTCTTGTCGAAATAAAGAACGCAGAGGATTGATCCGGTAAAAATTGTTTGTCTACTGGCGGAGCGACTGAGCATAATAGTGAACAACGTCAGTTGCAAGAAGTGCGATCTGACGCTTCACAACGAAGCACTGTCTTCGCATGCACGTATTGAAGATGATTTTCAAAAAGATGTGAAATAAACCAAAAAAAGTTTTTTCAAAACAAAAATGGTACGCCAAGTATTAAAAGCGTAGCCAGCCTTTGCAAAAAAGTGCACAATAAAAAATGTCCTTTCAAAATTATACTCCGAACGGAACGCTTCTTTGAATAAGAAATTTGTAAAACTCAACATTTTATGATCTTCGTCGGGTAGTACAATATTGCATTTGTTTATTTTGAAACAATCCTGTTTATGCTTTTCAAATGAACTTTGAGACTGAAAATGGCGCAAGCATCTGTCACACAGAAACTTACGGGTTTTATGTTTGGACAATTGTGAACTTATTAGCCTAGAAAGATTTTTATCCATGCAAAGTGCGATATTGCTTGATAATTATTATTGTCATCATTATCATGAATCTCTGTGGCAATATCACTATTTATCATAAGAAGATTAATCGTTGACATATCCGATGTATTTTTACTTAAATAAACAGTCACTATCACGTTAGCACTTCCGTTCACGCTTTCTGTACCGTAAATGTTAATAGTCAATCCATTCATTGCCTCGAACTTCGGGATATCTCTCAGACGAATTGAAAAATGAATACCATCATATTTGAATTTTGCACTGTAATGAGAATAGGAACTAGTTACTCAACTGTTTTCATCCGCGGGGTAAAGAGCAGCCATCACTGACCAAAGAAAACAGAACTCATGAATGTTTTTGTTTTTTACTACTGCCTTTTTATATTGAATATCTTGACGTAATTTCACGAATGTCGATAGAGCTGCTCGGAGTGGTACATATCGATATATGTTGATCATTAGATTGATAATTTCCACTAATGACGATCCTGAATCCCGCTCTTGAAAATCCCCTGCCTTCTTTAGCAAATATTCTGTTAAGTTATCATCGAACCATGTTTTTATGTCTGTATTAGGTAGGACCATGTCATTTTTCGTACTGAAAAATTTCGTTTCTTCAATGATGTCACCATCCTTTAAAGCTCGTAATTCGCACGTCAGCAGTCTCGATAGAACCTTAGAGCTGAGCGGACGTATTTACAAATCACAGCAGAGTGACAGTGAGGTGTAGCGAAGAGAATGGACGATCCAAGTGACTCAGACATGGATACCGACGAAACGAAAGACTTTAAAGGGTTTGTCACCCCTACAGAAAGACATTCTAAAAATACACAAAATCGAAAAGCATCGGGGAATCTTTCTCCAGAAGGTACTGGAAAAATGGCAAGGCACTCTGATAAAGAGGCCCGAACAATCACGAGTCAAACAAACACCAACAGCCCAAGCTGTAGCTCGCAAAGTAACACTAAAAACAACCACAATCCTTACACCCCCGACAAAAACAACGATTTATATGAACACCTCTACTACATCAGCTCAAATGCAATGAAGTCGAGAGTAGAACTCTCCAAAGAGTGGTGCAAGCTCGCACTGGTATCGAAGGATATCATCCTTCAAACCAAAAAAGGTTTTCTCCTAAAATCTAACACCGCCACGGAACGACTAACTTTCCTTCGGAACACCCTCATCGAGAAAAATGTCATTGACAGTTACACGAAAACGACCGCCTTGACCAACGAGAAGAAAGTAAACACACCACCAGAGACATTCGCTGCCGTGATCACGCGAGTAGACTACGACATAACTGACGAGACAATCAGCCAAGCACTCACTGGCAGAAACATCACACATCGATACTGTAAGAGGTGTGAGGAATTTTCCCTATGAGGGGAGCTCATAACCCCGGTTCCCTCCCGCTACACGCCCGGATCCGCCAGAACAAAAAAATATAGCCGGCCATCTTTACCTCGAATATTAATTAAACCCGAAACCAAGTGAGTTGGGTCAACCACACCGACGGCTGGGCGCCAGGTACCGAGCTACCGCAGGGGAAGCCCCGACTTGATTTCGCCGTCGGTATGGCAGGCCCCACCCGGAACGCGAGCGGGCGCGGTAAGAAGCACTAAGGCACGCGACTAACCCAGGCTCCGCGAGCTGAAATTGGTAGAGGGGCGGTTCGTATAAATTGAGAGACACAATTCGAATTCGGGTAAAATGTTTTTATTGAAGTAACTCCCGTACTGCACCCGGTAGTTAGTCGAGGTGCAATGGTGTTCACCAAGTGCGGTTGAAAATTAATCCCTAGGTAGCCTCGACTCGATACAATAAAAAGAATAATAATTGAAAGAAGAATGCGAAATAACATGAACTGAAAGATTCGACTAATTCGAAATAATACAATCATAATAACCGAAAGAGAAACAATCGTTGATTATCAATAAGATAGCCAATTAAGTTTAAGGGACCCGATTAATAGGGTTCGGGTAATATGACCGTCGAACGGGAAAAATAACCAAAAGGAAAAATTACGGAACGACTAAATTAGGTTAAATCGCTAGCAACGCGTCGCGAATATTCTGTGAGAAATAGGGGTACCATAATAATCAAGCGTTCGACAGAGGAATAATAATAATAATGACCGGTAACCGCCTAGTCCGAGGCGGAAGGTAACTCCGGGGAGGCTCGAGTCGAGAGATAAGGCGAACGTGAGAGCGCGACAAATAATTATTTTCTTTTTAACGCAAAAGCCAGGTCGCGGGGATTGTGCCCCGCGGACTGGAAAGGTAACGCCGGCAGGAAGGAACAGAATCGGTTAATACGACGAAAAATAACAGGCGTACTTAATCCTAAGAATTTCGCCCGGGACGCTTCTGCGAAATAGCATCGGGGAAATACAAAGAAAAGGGGGGTGGCGAGATAGCGTGAGCCCGAACGCGCGCGGGAAGTAAACAACGTGCGAGTCGCGTGACCTCGAGCGTGCAACCGGCCGGCAGGCGTAACTCGAAACAAAGGTAGCCACAACGAAAATTTACACGAACACTAACGAACGGATCGATTAAGTTAACCTCGGGAATCGATGAAATTGTCGAGAAGCGACCAAAATAATTACCGAACAAATCTACTCGCGATGACCCGGGTCGGCAGTCACACGCGAGGGTCGACAAAGAATACGAAATCACAAACCGGAATTACAACTAGGCACCTCGCGTGGACCACCGATAATCCCCGGGATCGCGAACTTAGCCGAAAAAAACAAACGCAAAACTACAACCGCGAAATGGCGTCGACCAACTATCGAGCGAGAGCCGCTCGATCCCGACACGAAGCCGGGTGGCCGCACGGCCCACCGTCCACGTGCATTAAACTAACCCGAAATAACATACCAATAAAGCCAAAATCTCACGTTGAGGGCCGGCATGTTCGGCCGAACGACTCTCGTCGTCACAGGATTAAATAAGAGGGCCAGGTCTCACCGCCCGTGTGGGAATCTGTTAGGCATAAACTGGTTTGAAGCTAGGGTCTAGCTAGTTCGTTTAGTTAAGTTTTTCTGTAGAGGATCTAGATATATTCTAGATAGAATACACTCTATACAATACAGCTATCTAGAATCTATCTAGTTTTCTTGTCGCAGATCACCTAGAGAGAAACTAGACATAATCTATTTAGCATAAACGTATAGATGCTGAAGTCATCTAGAATCTGGCCAGATTTCTTGTCGTAGATCACCTAGCGAGAGGCTAGACATAATCTATTCAGCATAAACGTTATGCCGCCTGGCCCTACCTCCTGGAAGACGGGGGAGGGCGGGTCATATAAATCGCTCGAGGGGAAGGGACAAATGGCCGAGGAAAAATAATTATATCGCCGAAGCGAAAACATAGGCGAATAATTGTGACAAAAAGAAATAATACTTTAATTCTGGATAATAACACAAGCCCCTGGTGGCCAAAATCCGGCCACGAGGGGGGAAAATTACTGGTTTGTTCGCCACGCGGGCGGGAGGGCCACAGGGGGGTGGGGGGGGATTCGACGTCGCGTCCCAATTCCTTTCTCAAGGCTTGAGGGCGCCACCTACGAGTCGGCGTAGCAGCGTGAACATCGGGCGGAAGACCTGACGCTCGGTAATGCACAATAACACCGCACGACGACGGGAGGGGGGGGGGGGAAGAAAACCACTCATGAGACAAGACTCGGGCTGGGTTCCAAAACACAAGGGCTCTTACGAATTACCTCGGCACGCTGACTTCGTGGGTCCTGGGGCAACTAAATAATATCGATGCGAGAAGGACCAACAAAACAAAAGGGCTGCTGAAGGGACGAACGCGAGCAATCACCACCGCTCACTGCCGCGCATACGGGGAAGCCACAATGGCTGCCTCCACAGGTGTCTCAACGACACGTGGTCGGCGGAAGGCCAGGCATTTTCACGTCTTCAGGGCGGCGAAGGGTCTCTGGGTCGGGGGAATAACGGTAGCCTGGCTCACGTACTTGGGCTGGGTGAAACGACGCCTCAATCTCTCGACACGCTCGTCTTTTTTTCTCCACAAAACTCGCTAAGTGCGGATTCGCGCACGTTGCGGCTCGCTGGCTGTCTCGAAGTGACAAAATCCGCGTCGTTGTCTCCTTCGTTCGTCTCCGGCGGTCCTCTCCTCTGATTGGTCCGGCGAGTCGCTGCTGACTGGCCCCTTCGAACGGCTGGAGAGAGCTGGGCAACGGCATTGGCTGCGAGTTCGCGCGCACGGAAGTTCGCCAATGAGGCCCGAGGATGGCTGCATAGTAGCCCGCAAGGCCGCATCGCCGAGTGGCGTCGCCTCGATTGCCAGGAGAACGCTCCGGACGGTGCTGCCCTCAACCGGACAGCCTGGCGTTCCGAGCTGAGCGTCCGCGGTGACAGCTCGACTCCCCGACGATGGCCACCTCGTCGGTTTACACTCCCCCTGAGAGCCGAGAGGTGCCAGGGTCGAGCTGTCGGGTGATTGTGCGCGTGCTGTGTGACGGGCAGCGATAAACCGCGGGTCCCGGTGGGCTGTCCTGGAGCTGGCACAGGCTGACCAGGAGGTCCTTGACACAGGGTTCCGTCAAGTGGTGAGTCCTCCGCAGGGTCCTTGTTGTCCACTCGTTGGCCTCGAGCCTCTCCTCCGGCTCCATCCTGGCCTCCCTCGCAGCCACCACCTCCAGCCCGCTCTTTGCGGAGACCTCCCTGGACGTCGATGACTTCACCAGCGTAGCACAATCCCAGGGTCGGAGCCCCTCTCGTGGAGGCAGCCAGCGAGCACGCTACGTCCAGGGGGGACGAAGGGTCCTGGGGCATAAGGCCGCCAGGGAGCAAAGAAAGGTAAGGCAAACTAACTGGTAATCCCAGAACCTACCTCCGGCCTAACCCTCTGATTTTGTTCGCAGCAAGCGGTAGCCTTCGAGCCAGTCAGCGACAGCCGGAGCCACCACGTTACAACGTATAGATGTTGAGGTCATCTAGAATGGATTCAATTTTAGTGGATTAATACTATTTGGCACCAATGACACAGAATTACAAGCAGTTCTCGATGAGGTAAAAAACTGAAAAAAATCAAGGATATGGAAGATGCTGAAAATATTATCTTGGCACAATAATAATTAAAAAATATTATTAACAAATTAATAAAATATATAACTGTGCTACAAATTACCCGCTAACCTTATTTTTTGTTGTTATAAAAATTATTTGTTTATTTTTCTGAATACGCATGAATTTTTTCAGAATTTTGTGTGGTGTTTGAAAATGGTGTTTTTTTTTAAGTATAAAATTGAAAATCAGAAAAAATTCATACATCTTCAGAAAAATAAACAAATGTTTTTTTTTTAATAAAAAAATATATAGATTGCCGGACAATTTGTTGCACTATTATTTATTGAAGTAATTTATTAAAAACATTTTTCAATTATTATTGTGCCAAAATAATATTTTCAGCATCTTCCATATGCTAGATTTTTTCAAATTTTTATCTCATCGAGAACTGTTTGTAAATTCTGTCTAATTCTCCGTCGAGCTCATCCGGCATCAAACAAGACAGGAGGACTACCATGCTTTCGCTACACTAGTTGAACTACTGACAATTTGATTCCGCAACTTATATGTGAGATTTTGATATCCTAAATCGTCAAGTCGTCGGTGGCACAGTCGGTAGCGTAAGCGATTAGGAAGTTAGGTAGGTAGGGTCGTAGGTTCGAATCCCCGGTTAGGCAGAAACATTTTCTTCGACAGAAACCACTTTCCTTGTCCCGCAAACTAATTCTCAAGACGAAAAATATATTTTTAATAATTATTTTTAATGTTTCATATTAATAAAAGGTATGTAATCATTTAATCATAATCATTTAATATAGACGATTCGTCTAGTACACTGTCTAGGACCTGGCTAAAATTCCACTAACCGGGAAGTGGAATCTTAGCCAGTGTCTAGATAGTTTTTCTGTACAATGTCTGGACGGTGAGAAATTACACATAGCGGTCGGAACTGGCCAGTTTTCCTACCTAGAACTTGTGCAATAGATAGGAAAACTAGTCGATTTCTAGCTAATGGCGAGTTTGAATTTCCACACGGGCGGAAGACGATGTCCGTCGCCTTCGGAAGTCCAGTGGAGAAGAAGGCTCGACCTCGTCCGCAGCGCCTCGATCGCTGGTCCCCACCCCGCTGATTCGCCGTCTATCTCGCGCGCCCGCGCATCACTGGTGCGTCGCTCCACTCGGCGGCGTCTGCGGCCGCGTCTGCGCATCACTGCGCGCACGGTGGCGCGCGATTCAAATTCAACTGCGCTACCAATGCACCCCGGCCACGTTGTTCTCGACCGGGGCTCGCGTGTTCTGTTGGGCCGTACGTCCACTACGCCCAGGCTACTTCTCCGACCTCGAGCTGCAGCTGAGATCGCAGGAATACGGGCGTCTTCCCCTCGAAACCAGTGGCCACGCCGAGAGAGAGCGGGAGACCTCACGTCGGAAATCGTGGCTTTCGATGCGTCGACGATGTTAGCCCCACAACTCGGAAGTGCAACGCTGCAATTAAACTCCAACGGCGTGGTTCCTGCGCTCTTTCTTAGTGGGGCGCTGGGGTGGCCGGTCCGCGACAATCCGCACTCCGGCCGGGATGGTCCAGCGCTAGGCTGGGAAGTCATGGGGAGGCGGGTGACACAGTAATTTTTCGGTCTTTTCTCCACGCGCTCCCCTGGCATCCAGTTCTGCGAACACCGTTGTTCGGTGTCCGCCTGCGGCTCTATTAAAACAGGGCCCACAGCTCAAAGTCGGAGGACCGACAGAAAATTAAAAAACAAAAAAGGCTCCCCAAAATATGTCGTCCACCCTTGTGGTAGGGATCTAGGTAGCCTGATAGAGAGCGGCGACAGTGGACACGCGTGAGCGAAGGGCGTGCGGGCGGCGGCAGCGGCTGGCGAGCGGGGCGATCCTTGATGTTGGTGGTTCGGTGGGGCGAGATTCCGGTGGTAACAGGGGGGTGGGTCGTTCGAACTTAATTTTAATCGCCAATAGATCGCAAAATCTAATCTAGTTAATTACTTAAACGGTTTTACGAGAAATTATAATTAATCGACGGAGGCGTCGCTAGTTAGCGTAGAGAGCCTAAGTACTTATTGCACAGTTAGCCAAAGCTTCCGGCTGGTCAGCCGAATCCCGGAGCGACGAGCACCGACCAAAGTGGCGTAAATCCGGCGCTCCTCGCCGTTCACAATCTGCGTAGCTGGCGGGGGCGAAAAATCCCGTCACAGAGGATTATCTCGCGAGCAACGTCCAAGCCAACAACATTGATCCAGGTAATCACGGGAAGCGCCGAGTCGTTCCACACGCTTATGAAGGAAGGAATCTTCACGATGGGTAAGCATTTTACCGCGACACCGAGTTCAGCACACCCCCAAACACCCCAGCCCTGCTCAAAAGGCTCACAATTCACGCACACCACAGAAAAATGCACCAACACCACAATCTGCAATAAATGCAATGGCAATCATCGAACGGAGCAACGCACAACGAACCTCCCCATGAAATGCACGGCCTGCAACACAACCGATCAAGTAGCGTGGTCGGTAAAATGCCCACTACAAAAAAAAACGATCCAGGGAATCCCGAACACCCAAATAAAATCACTGAACAAAATAACCAAGGAAATTTCCCCAGCTATCACTCAAAACAGCCGTATACACAAACCCATCACCGCACACGATGACATCATCAACACCTACATAAGAAAAATCAACAAGCCATCAAACAATAATAGAGACGAACTAATACAAAAATTAACGAAGCGGTTTATTAAAGAACGAAGGATCGACACGAAGGTCATATTTACGGGAAACTGGATCTACATTTTGATGACCGACCTTGATATCCCGGAAACCTGCTCGCCCACGGAACCACTACAATGCTCAAGCTGCGCGATCTCAACCGCCAATGGCCCTTAAGCTCTTGTACGCGAACGTCAACTGCTACAACAATAAGAGTCACATCATCAAACACACAATCGAAAAGGAATAAATTAACTGCACGGCATTTGTCGAAACAAAACACGACCTGACGACCAACAATAACTACAGGAACTGGTCAATAGTTAAACACGAGGGCAATGTGATAAACAAAAACATCAGAGGAGGTTCAATATTCCAATTCGACCCATGAACCAAAATCAGGAAAGAGAATGCACCAAAGATCAACGACTCAAGGAACTACGCACTTCATGTATCAACTCCCTTCCTCGACGACAGGCTGCATTTCGTTCTGGTATATAGCAGTACTGTACGCGGTATATACTGTAAGCGGTACTGTAGCAGCTTTAACCAAGTTCCCAAAAAAGCCTCCACAAAGCTAAAGTCCGGCGAGCTCTTCCCTTTATTTTTCAATGGGCGCCAGGCGTTTTCGCGCCGAGAAGAAATCGCGTTATTAACGAACCAAGCTGCGTTTGCCAGACTAGCCACAGCCGTCAAAAATGGAGAGTGACGGGATTCATGAGTTGGCGATCTCGGGATGGTCAAATAATAAATAATAATTCACTTCGGATTTAAATCTGCGGGAATTAACAATGCAATTTATTTAAGACTTTAACAAACAAGGAAAATGAATGAAATTGGGATTCCCGCAACTGCATGTGGTTGAACAAAGTATAAATTATTTCCATGTCCGTCGCTCGGCGGCAAACACGCCGGACTTCGCAAGGTCCCGAGTCACCGCTCACGCCGCGGTCCTCGCCACACACACAGTTACACGTCCACACTCGTGGCGGAACGGGAGATGATCGCGAGAATCGGACAAATGTAACAAACAAATAGGAAATGGAACAAAAATATATAAATGCGCATCATCCCCGTTCTCGTACACTGACTCTACTGTTTTATGTCCCGACCGGTAACAAAATATACCAGCCGCGACGGGCGACTTCCCGCGACCGTACGACCATCCGCGTGGTCATTTTCACGCGCGCGATTTACCGCAGGACCGCCCGGTCTCGCAGGCCTCTCACGGCGTGTCTCGCGCTGTCCCGGCTGTCTAATTTTCCTGATCCCCGAACCTCGTGGGCGGGATGCGAAAATCGGCGACCAGGCACGAGGGATGCAGCATGGTGGACAGCGCGCGAGAGACCTGTCGACGCAGCCGTCGCGTAACTTCGCTTCGATTTCTTCATTATTATTTATCGCGGGCTTTGCAAGACCCGCGATGGCGGTTGGTCAGAAGGACCAGAAAAAGGGATGATAAACAAATCAATATTAACGTGACGCCGCGCGGCGGGGCTCACTCTTCGCTACAAATTCTCCCGACGTCGAGTCCAAGGTCCGCGGGATGTTCGGCGGAAAATCGCTGCCGTTGGTCCAATCTTGGGCTAATGTCGCTACACTCGGGCTTCACGCGTGCTCGCTCCAGCTCGTCCCTCGACGATTCCTCGGGAAGTGCCGCGAGGTCCCACTCGCACGCACGCACGGGGCGAATTATCCCCTCTCCGTCTAATTACGCTGACCGGCAAGCAGGCGGCCAACTCTGCCCTGCCGGGCAGCAATTCGATCTCGGTGACAAAGATCGCTCGCGTCACAGTTGGCGTTAGTGGCGCGAGTTACGGACGACTCTACTTCTCTGCGTGGGTGCGATGGCGGCGGGAAGTTCGAATTACGCCGAGCGTCCAGAGACGTAGCGACAGGGCTGCTGCGGCGTTCCAGCGTCGTTCTCTCTCTCTCGCGCAGACTTGTCGATACGGGTTCACCCCGGCGTCGACGTCAATTGCCGGCGAAATTATAAAATGAGCGGGAAAATAAAATAAATATTAGGAAAATGAAATATTGTATAAATCATGGCCCTGCGGATCGGTCGTGGAGTCGTCGAGCGGTTGAGCTGGGCGTTAGTTTCACGACACGGAATTTTCCCGTGTTATAGTACGCAACCAATCTACAATAGAAAATACTATATTCACAAAATGTAAACAATACAAATATGCCAAACTGCTGGGCGACTTTAACCCTAACTCTCGAAAAAAGCGACAAATCAAGGACTTCATTCAAAACTCTAAGTTTATACAAATTAACACCCACCACCATTCTTAATACCAAACAACAACGATACAACTACGGACCTACTTTTCTGCACCAAGAATATAGTAAGTAACATCACCAATATCGAAATTACTCCAGATATAGACTCGGATCACTTAGCCATCATGATAAACGTTGACACACGCAGTCCTATCTCCGACCAACCCGTAAACAACGTGTACAACTTCGACAAAGCAAACTTGGGAGTCAAACATTATTGAAACACTCATTGAAACATTTAATAATACACTTACGGAAATAGTACAAAAAAATACCGCGAAAAGAAGAAAGGAAATCATACACCAACTTCCGCCCTTCATTTTGCAACAATAAAAAATCAAGAGACAACTTTACCGTGAATATCAACAAAATAAAAACATCCAATTAAAAATAAAACTAAACAAATTTAACAAAAATATACAAAAAATGATCTTTTAATGCAACACTCACTCATAGCTGAAATGGCAACTAAAAAACTCTCGAAATACAACCCAGCAAAACAGATACCGAATCTTATAATTAACGACCACAACATAGAAAAAACCAGCAAAGTAGAACCTTGCAAATTGCTTCCTCAGTATTTTGCACTTTTGGCGATGCTACCTCTATGAGGAAGTATGTTGATCAATTTTGGCTTCCTCATAGAGGAAGCATCGTCAAAAGTGTAAAATACTGAGGAAGCAATTTGCAAGGTGTCACCTTGCAGGTTTCTTCGGTTGTTTTTTAAAAATAAATAAAATTGTAAGATTTTAACCACTGAACCGATTTCTGTCACATTTGTACCCAACCCTTGGTTCATGATAGTCAATGTGTGGACCAAATTAGAACCCAGTACCTTGTAATTTGCACGATCTAGCGTCAGAACGAGATGTTTCAAAATATTCAAAGTGCCATAAAATTTGAACGGCTGGACAGATCCGCATCAAATTTGTACTGAAAACGTGGTCCATGGTTGTCCATATGTGAACCAAATTTAAGAAAATAAATAAAAAAATTCCATTTTTTTTTCGTGCCGGCTTTTTTTTGTTTTTCATGCCAGAATATCGAAATTTACTGACATAATGACCGTTTCCTTGACGCAACTTATCGTTAATAATCAATGAACGTAAAGACATGTTCGAAATTGCAACCGGATGTCTCATAATATAAAGGAGCTGAAGTACTAACAGACATTTGAAAAAAAAAAATTAAACTGCAGTAACATGAAAACCGCGGTTGCACGGTGCGTTACGCGTCTTACCGTCCCCTCACATTTCATACCTAACGGCTACTCTTATCGGATTCTTACTATAGCTGTCGAACGGTGCGTTGCGTCCCCTCACGACACATACCTAGCGGGCTACTCTTATCGCGCTCACTCCCACTCATGCGTCACTTGGTTCTTTCACATTATGCTAATTTCTTATTTATTAAATTATTATTATCATTGACAGTAATTTATCCTATTTCTGTTAATAAACTATATGTCACTTCTATTATTTACTTGAACGAACTCCCAAATATTAATTGTTTATATAATTATTTATCAATAGATTTATTATTTACTCATAATTACATTTAATTACAAAAACACCTTGTTGATGGAATTTATCCGTATTTTACCCTCGATTTTTATAACGATAGTTTCACAATATTTATCGATAAATTAAAACGATCGCGGGGAGGAAGTCGTGTGATTCGGTGACGATGTTCCCCACGCTTACTCCAGTCTTCTCCTTCTTTACCAATAGTGTCGGTGGTGTGGTCATCATTTCTCCTCTTTTGGACTGGAGGGGTTGTTGCTAGGTGCGTCAATTTCCTTTGTCGTCCAATCTTCTTGGGTAGTGTTTCTGCGTCGTGGATTGGAATTGTTCTGCACTGGATGGTGTGTTGTTTCACACCACCGACGATAAATCACACTTCGTTATTTCTCTCTTCGGTTTCAAAAATCGATATTACCATTTACCGGGTGTTTAACATTTGGATAATTATGATGTAATATTCATTCATTATTAATATTTTTCGTTGTCTTTTGTTCGTTTGTTTGTTTTTCTAATGTTTTTCCTCTACCCAACAGTAGATACCCCGGTGTTTGTGCAAGTCCAAGATGGCCGCCTTGCACATAAGTCCCGGAGCCGCCATCTTGAATTTCACTTGGCGCTACAGTGGGTGTTTGTGCAAACGTAGTTCGGCGTCCGGCCGTCAGGCCTCGTGGCGGCGCCGCGGTCGCCCTCTCTCTCTCTCTCTCTCCCCTCGCGCTATAGCTTTCTCGCTCGCTCTTTCTTGTAGCGGGCTGCGTGGAAAAAAAAACCGCAGATATGAAAATCCCCCTCACCTAGCCACCCCACCACACACCAGCCACCCACTGTATATCTACCCACATCCACAATCTACACACATCCACAATGCTTATACACCAACAACGCCCCACCGGCCCGTCACCTATCCACCCCATCTTCCCCCATGACTCCCCACAATTCACCTACCCAAACCCATGCGCCCACCGCCCAACCACCCACCCACCGCCCAGCGGTTCTTAGCGTTTCAAAATGTGACAGGCGAGTAGGCTCGAGCGCTGACCCGTCTGCAGCGACCGTGCGTTGACGCGTCGGCGAAGCCAAGCAGGTAAACGCGCGCTCGTGAAAAAGGGCTAGCGCTTCGGTAGTACGCGAGCCCGAGGAAGCGGCGACCTTTTTTTTCAGCGCTACCTGAACGGTGCCTCGCGCCACGCTAACTACATTATAGGTAGGGAAATAATTGTAAAACGATTTACGAGAATATTTTCATTTTATTCTTATAATCTATTCATACATTTTTTCTTAACGTTTAAAAATATTCTAACATCACGGTATCGAATTTTTAAGGCGTGCAGGATTTTCTCTTTATATATTCAAAATGTTGACAGACGAGCTCAGTGATGAACAGTTGTTTTCTTCGGTGAATCATATTTTGCTCGTCGATGTAATATTGCCAGCCTCCAGCGTTGTCGAAGAATTCGTTTCTCTGCGCGTATTTAAAACACGCATTTCGAATTTTTTTGTCCATGTCGTCCCTGGTAGAGTCCCATTCTTCTTCTTCTGTATCCACTCGGCGTACAACCTGAAGAAGCGTTTCTACGCAGCCTGCGAATAGTGGTCCCTCGCTGCGAAGGATGTGTAGCTGGTGGTCGATGAGTGGTACGAGATTTTTGAGTCCTTCGTACGTAGTTTTTTGAAAGAGCACTGCGGGTGAATACGAATTCCTTGACTTCTTTGGTTGATGCTCGTCCTCCGTATTCTCCAGAAGAATAGATTTTTTCTTATACGTCTTTATGCATGATATTTTCTTCTGTCCGAATGGCTTCAGGGTAAGATCCAAAAGCTCCAAGTCTACGTCGAACCAGGAGTTGATTGCAATCATCTCGTTCTTGAACGACGTCCACTCGTCCTCGTTCATTGTGATCGCAGAGCCCGTTCGTCCACCGAACTTTACAACCGGCACGGCGTCCTTCAAATCATCTGCAAAATTCATGCCGATCGACACCATTTTGCTCTGAGATGCGTTGAGGCTGTATGTAGTCGCCATCAGTAGTTGTGTTGCGGGTTTTCTCGATTTCTCGTGCTCTGGCTCACGAGAGCGCTTTGCCGGCGCCGATGCGTTGGATTTGTTGGCCGTTGAGTTTTGCATTTTGAATGCTTTAAATGATGGTGCGAAGTGTGAACTGCTGTAGCGTTCTTGTCAGAATAAATTCAGGAGATTTCTGGGGGTTTTTATATTCTGGTAAGCGTGGGCGTAACTTTGGATGCAAGAAGTAGAAGGGATGAACCTGTCTTAACTCGCAGCATCAGAGGTTAAAAGAGAATAAAAAAACTACTCTAAGAAGTAGGGATGAACAGGCGTCGCCACTTAGAGCGAGAGTCAAAAGAGAAAGTCAAAGATGCCTAGCGATACGGATCTTACAACCCCCCAGGTAACAAAAAAAGGTTTGTTTATAGAACGTGAGCGAGCATTGTGTTGCACGTGCCACGTAAATATGTTGAAGAACATTCTCGCCGGAAGCGTGAAAAAAAAGGTCACTGGTTGTAAATAAAAAAATAATAGAAAAAAATAATGGCACTACGACATGCACAAGCTGTACGAATTTCCGAGAATGAGAAAACTGTAGAGGCAGCGACCTTTTTTTTCTCTAAAGACTTTTACAGCAGTAGACTTGTCTCGACTTGTCTCGACCTGTCTCGACCTGTCTCGACCTGTCTTGGCGGGACCGTCTCACAGCTGCACCTCGGCTGTTACTCGTTGGGGAAACCGAAAGAAAAAGGAAAGGGCCACCGTAATAAAAAATAAATAAATAAATTCTTCTGCCTAGTACACATACCGTAAGAATTTCCGAGAAAATGAAAGTTTTGGCGCAGAAACGCTCGCTTATTTTTCCATATAGGCTCGACGTATTTAGAGAATGTCTTTACGGCTGCGTATGAAACGCCAGGCGGTCTGCAATACTCTTAATTATATACCCGTGCTATCGGGCGTGCACTACCGAAGGATTAGGCGCGCCGCGTTCGGCTGCTAAGGGCTGGCAATAAAATTTGTGTCAACGCTGCAATTTTTTTCCTCTTTTTTTCCCGTAACTACGAGCGATGACCCATGCTCACCAATAGCGTCTTAGCGTGGATTTTCCCGAAATAAATGGAGGCAGGGAAAACGCGATTGGTCAAGAAGTGTTAAGAAAGGAGTGGTCGAAGGATGGGGGTAAGTATAGTATCTTGTCGATTTTCCGAAATAATTTTATTCCGTGTCAACAACTGCTTCGTGAAAGTTCTCACTGCAAATCAACCATGTTTTTCCTATTCGGTGAGAAGTTTTGTGTTGTGAAAATGAATTGCATCGAAGAATCAGCCGTCCGCAATGCCATCCAGGCTCTGCTCCTCGTCGGAGTAACTGAGCATGGCTGACAGGTGGGCAGTGATGAGCGTTTGATGCGGTGTAATCGCGCAACGATACGACAACTACCCGGAAATGGGTTGTTAAAGTGTTTGCGCTATGTGCTGGGCGCCTTCGCATCGGAGGTAATCCTCCAGTTCGTTGAAGATGGACTACTCCCCGCATCGGTGGAATTTTTGGACATTGCCTGGCTAGTTGTGGAGGCAAAAGCACAGGAGCGAGCCTTGGCTGATTTCAGCGATAACGATGGGTTGTCGCTGACAGTCTGTATACGAATTGTCAGACTTGGAGGGTGAAGTGATTGACGGTTTCTTCTACGAGGAGGAAATAAGTGTTGTGAACAAAATATTAACGAAGAGGAATTTATAATTGATCAAATTTTACGCACAAAGGGACGTGGTCGTAACAAACAAGTTTTTGTTAGCTGGCGCGGTTACCCAGAAAAATTTAACTCTTGGATCCCAGCATCAAATATCTTGAAAAAGTGAATTTCGTTAGATTGAAATATTTTTGAAAATGCGTGATCAGTTTTACCTAATCTTACCCAGTAATAGTAGTATGAAGTATTATCCCGATAACACAGTAACTCACTTTGTAACACAACTACCGCATTCAATAAAATTACCAGGAGAATGGGCTGTTGCTTTAAAAGAGATTCAATTCCCATGCAATTTTATGCAATTTTCCGGTAAAGACACAGAAATAAACGTAGCTCGACACTCTCCAACGACACCGGATGCAGACAGTATTAAACACGATTTGCATGCAGGTTTAGTACAGGGTATCTTGCCTTTACCAACTCCAGAAAATGTCTTAAAAGGACTCATGTCTTTAGGTAAGTCAGCCTACAAGCGCGGTACTAAAGCTACTATACCACAGGGTAATTACACTTCGATAAATGTGTTAATTAATACGATTTACGAAGATGCCGCGTTTGACGATCATATTAAAATCAAGTATAACAACGACGCCGGAGGCATTGTAAGCATAGGCCGTGATATCGGCAATTGTGTATCTATAGGATGTCTTCAAACACACGAGGTTCATCTCAGTGATAAATTATCCCGCGTACTTGGTTTTGAATCTAACAAACCCATAACGCTGCGTGCGGAAACAGAAGATTTTCAGGCCAACTTTCCCGCATCTTTGTCCGAAACAATCCCTGATAAATTATTTGTGTATACTGATATATGTGAAAATTACATCACTGGTGATGTTCAAACTCCTCTTCTACGAATTGTACCGATAGACAATACAAATTATACGTACGGAGACCTACAGACAAAAACTATTTCACCACCAAACTATATACCCTTATTACGAACAGAATTTGACACGATCGACATAGATATAAGAACACTCACTGGCGTGCCAGTGCCATTCGAGAGTGGAACGTTGACCGTTACATTACACTTTAAGCGTATACGCTAAATAAATCTGACAAAAATGAATCGTTATGTTGATCATTACGACAGTCAGTTTGGTGGTGGGGTTAATCGTGTGTTAGTCGGTAGCGCCTATCAACGAGGGCACGGGCTTGGTAGTTTTTTGAGCGGTTTATTTCGCCGTGCACTGCCATTGTTAACACGAGTTGCACGCGCGGTTGGTAAGGAGGCCCTTCATACAGGGTGGAATATATTGGACGACGTCGCTCATAACACACCGTTCAAAGAAACGTTGAAAAATCGTGTTACCGAAAGCGGTCGAAAATTAAAACACAAGGCCGAAGAGTCGCTCGATAACCTTATGAGTGGTTCGGGATATAAGCTACAGAAACGTGGACCATCGCATCATTCAGCGCTCAGTCACGCTGGTATACATATCGGGTTTCTCGCACTTGGAACTCCGGGATTTAAATCACGAAAAGCCAAGAGGACGCCGAAGAAGAAGAAGAATACGACGACGAAGAAAACGAAGAAGAAGACGAAGAAGACGAATACATCTAACAACCGTAAGAAGAACAGCAAAAGAAGTGGAAAATCAACAAACAAGAGAGTAGCACGTAAGAATACGAAAAAGACGCGTATCGTTAAACGCAAAAGACGAACCGCTGCTGATATATTTGAATAATTATTTGTAACTTATATCTTAAGATTGTGTGTCTACGTATTTATTTTCAAAATGGCTTTCTTGCATCCGCACTCTTGCGAGTGTTTGAAAATCAGAGCTGGATCTGTTCACTCTTCCACCAACACAGACGAGTATAGAAGCGTCTAAAGGTGTTCATTATAAACCCATTTCATCTATCACTGATTCTGCTCCCCTTGAATTTGTTGTCCCTGGACACGGTGATGAATATATTGATCTAGCGCATACTATGCTCAGCGTACGTGTAGTATTAAAACCTGCGGCTGGAGATGCATCGGAAAACGACAAAGTAGGACCTGTTAACAATCTACTTCACTCACTTTTCAATCAATTAGATGTGTCATTCAACCAGAAACTTGTATCTCCATCGAATAACGCATATGCCTACCGAGCATATTGTAACGCTCGTGAATCAATGAATAGGCGAAATAAGAAGGTACGGATCGTTTATTTCCGATTCGCGGTCTCCGATATCGGTCGCACGTCCGTTCGAGTCGCAGTGTCAACCGAAACTGTCTTGTTTAGCTGTCTTCGTCTGGTTGCTAACGTTCGTCGGTTGTCATGAGTGTCGTCTAGTGTGCCGCGCTCGGTCAACCCCAATGCTCTCGATCTAAGCGGGCACATTCGTTACAATATATTGAAACATTATTAACTTATAAGGCCTCGAAAAAGGATAGTCATCTGGCGTCTACCATGTGGGTGAACGACGAGCCAGGTTAATTTGACAGGGCTCCCAGCGCACTTGGAGCCCTTGCGGGTGGAGAGGCAGTGGTGGCAGTGGTGGATAATAAGGGACTAACTGCACGGCAGATGATGATGCGGCCTGGCAAAACTGTAGACATTCTTGGATACCTACATTCTGATATATTCAATCAAGAGAAATTTTTACTGAACGGCGTTGAGCTTCGGTTGCGACTCGTACGCTCGAGAAATGCCTTCTGCCTGCTAGATGCATCCGGAATAGTATATTATGCAACAAGGGTCGAAAGTTGGCAATTGCGGCGAGTGTGAGGTTTGCTGCCCGAGCGAAGCGAGGGCTGCAATCACACGAGTCGCAATTGCCAATTCGACCCGTGTTGCACATAATACTTTTTGTAACGAGTGCACGAATCTGCGGCACTTGGAATGGCAGTCGCGCGAGACGAACACTGAAAAGTGAGGTTGTGATTCAAGGGACGAAAGTGAATGACAGAAACTCCCAAGGGACGAAAGTGATCGACATGCGAACTGCGCATGCGTGACTCTGTCATTTCACCACAGGTTCGCGACTGACAGGGAAACTGCCACTTTCGGCTGGCAAGACTGCCATGGAAAGTGCCGCGATTCGTGCACGTGTTACAAAAAAAATTATTCTGTTCACATCACTGATGCAAGCCTTATTGTCCGACGCGTAAAAATTGCACCTGGTGTATTATTAGCTCATGCGAGAGCTCTGAGCAAAGGGAGTGCAAAGTACCCCTTTACACGCGTAGAGGTGAAACCATTTACCATCCACAACGGCGTTCACGGGGAGACGCTGGATAACGTTATTCTTGGTCAACTGCCGAAAAGAATTGTTCTTGGTTTTGCAGATAATAAGGCGTTCAATGGAGATAAAAGTTTGAATCCTTTTAATTTCCAACATTTTGAAATTAATTATTTGTCGCTTTACGTGGATGGAGAGCAAATACCTAACAAGCCTTTACAACCGAATTTTGATGAAGGACTCTACGTTGACTCCTTTCACACGCTAGTTTCTGGTACGGGTATTATACACACAATCAATTGCGCCGCCTAAACAATATGTAAAAACCCCGGCTCAAGGACCTCAGTCAATGGCCTGTCGGCAATTATAGTAGCTAACAACCACTGTATGGAAAGAAAAAAAAGACAATGTACATATATTGTCAATAAATACAATTACTACTACTACTACTACTTGCACGTCAGTATACCGTTCACTTTCAAATTCCCTTCTTGTTTTAGAGTATTTTTCAGGCGAACAGTGGGCAGAGCTTTGCAATTCTGAAGATACGCGTTGAGATCCTTCTGACGAATATTCACAATGGCACCAGTACATAATCGTCCATTGAAGGCAGATTGCAAATCTTTTTACCGCACTCTATACTTTATTCTTCGCCGTGATGCACCAACTGTTCCCAGACGTCGATATTGCCGGTCTTATAAGTTTTCACGATAATTTTGTATAATGGAAACGGCAGTTTGTACGCGCGTTTCTTGTCCCAAAGAAAGATCGAGTTTTTTAGAATTTTATTATAGAGTCTGATGAATCGCTTCCACCAATTTATCCACTCGCCAACTTCTTGCTTGGGAGCGTTCTTATACGCATACTCGATAATGCTTATCACTCTTACACACGATTTCGCGTCCATTTTTTAATGCTGCAGCTCAAAATGCAGTCGATAAGTAATTCTAATTTTATTCAGGCGAGCATATTTATAGGGCGTATCAAGAGTACCTATCGAACCATTCTAAGAAAGTCTTTGTCATGAAAAGTCCTTGGAGATAATGTCCCGGAGCTTTAAAAGAGAAAAACAATTCTGAGAATTGTTTACCACTACCGACGGGCAAAAATTCGAAGAATTGTTTGCTACCATCAAAGGACAAAAAATTCTAAGTATTGTTTGTCACCATCGAGGGACAAATGACACTGAGAATTGTTTTTCGTTTGACTGACGTCATATGGAACCACCTAGAATTACCATGTCACATATAAAAGGCATGACCATTTGCACATCTGAATCAGTTAGCCTCAACGTTTCGAAGTCAGTACGAATATAGAGAAAATAGTCTCCCTCTAACGCTCATTCATAAGACCAAGCTTTGGAGTTTACCATCCACGTCGACAAGAACAAGTTAATATCAATTCATTAGTTCAGCATGGATTTCACAAAAATCAACAAAGTCGCCCGCATGGATGACTTCTTACTCACGAAGAAAATCACCGGATTGGAGACGAACAAGATTTAAGACATTTGGTGTGAGGGTCATGCCTACACTCACCGGACAGTTCATGGTTTTTCTGCCAGCGAGTCTCCAACGCATTTCAAGAAGATTCAGATCAGCTTCAATTGTACGAAGCTAATGCTGCACAGAATCAGCTGTACCTGCATTCCTCGGTGGTCAATACAATCAGTGAGACTTCACTTCGGTTTCAAGTGAAGATGCTCTGAAAAAAATGATGTTACTGAAGATTGTTGAACATTTTCGTTGAGTGAAAATTGTTTTGTAAAACGACTGTTAGAGAATCTGTATCATCATTATGTATTCCGATTTGATTTCATCGTATATTTAATGCGTACTGAAATAGAATAAAACAAATAACTATAAATTAGTTAAATTTCTTTTAAATAGCAACCCTTTCATAAAATGAATAATCGTAATTCTACTGTAGTAAACTGCATGCTCTATAGTATCGACGATGGATAGTAGTTATTGCTCTGAACGTGTTCTGCTTTGATATACTGTTACCCGCTCGAGTCGCGAGCCGTACCCGGGCTGGCTTCAAAAATCCCCGCCAGCTAGTTTTTTTAATTGCTCAGGACGCCATCCACGCTCTCAGCGTGGCCCAGCTGAAAAGGCGTTAAAAATGCGGGGACGAGATATTTGGCCGGCTAGCCACAGCCTCCACAAAGGTAGAGGGGCGGTCCGGGGAACCCAGGGGAGGAAATTCGGTTTGGCTCGATTTTACAACAACAAAAAAACCATTACTCGACTCAAAAATACCAAACAAGTTCGGGCACAGAAAAAAAACAATTTGTTTTCCAAAATAATTGTCCCGATTTGTCGCAATACAGAAATCCGGCGCCCTACTAAAATCGGGGTACGGTTACTTAATTCGCCGTTCCCGATTTCCTATCCGGCTCGAGCAAATAAAAATATTACAAAAAAACAATGATTTTAAACGCGGCCACGAGCTGCAGTGAATAACCGGGGAGGAAGCCCCGCGCGACAAAGGCCTTGCTACGGTCGACCGCTCGACCAAAGCGATTCACAAAAAAAAAGTTGCAAAGTAGAACTTTGCACATTGCTTCCTCATTAATTTCCCTTTTTCACAAAGCCACCTCTATGAAGAAGCTTATTTATTCACTATGGCTTCCTCATAGAGGAAGTTTTGTGCAAAAGGGAAATTAATGAGAAAGCAATGTGCAAAGTTCTACTTTGCAACTTCTTTAAAATTTGTACAGAAGAAAACTCCGTTACACATACCGTTAGATCTAATTTTGATTACATACAAAGTTTGTCTTACTTTCTTAATTTTTCCGGAAGTTAAAGCGAAATTCTACATTTTTTTGAAAAATTCAAAATGGTGTAAAATCCGAACGACTTTACCGATCATCACCAAATTTCGTACGCAGCAGGGCTGTATGTCACTTTTCGACTGTGGAACATTTCGGTTACTTTGTTGAGATTCTACGTGATTTAGAGCAAAATGTATTTTTTCCGAAAAATTCAAAATTCAATAAAATCCGAAACGCTTTACCGATTTCGTCGAAATTCAATACCATACAACATTGAACGTATTTTCAGTAATGAAGAACTATTTACCCAAATTGTCGAACTTTTACGAAAGTTAGAGCGGCCACGCTCTTTTTTTAACAAATTAAAAACTACATAGAATCTTAATTACTACATATATTTTTTCAAAAATCGCAGAATTTAACGGAAGACGACTATTGTACTTGAGTGCCAAATTTGAGCCCGTTCGCTCGAACGGTTACTGAGTGAGAGGCGATTGAATTTTCAAAACCCAGCATACACACTGTAACGCGCTTTTTGAGGGCGTTACAAAAAGGGCGCTGTAGTACGGCCTTCTTTGCGTCGATCGCCCGGCGAACAATCCTCCCCGGGGCACTCTCACCGAACGGAAAAGACTCACTGATATGACTGTTTTTTTTATTGTTTTTTTTAATGTACCCGACGCTGACGAGATGCACCGCCACGAGCGGGAGAGCGCCGTTGGCTACCGTCACCGATTTCCCGGGAGTTGGTAATTCCCGGGTCTCGCCGTTGCTACGCGAGAGAGAAGGACGGAGAGACCCTGCCGCCCGCGAAGAGCCAGCGACGAGTCACTGCTGGGAGGGAGACGGAGAGAGGGGAGCCCTACGGCCGCCTGCGAACAGCCGCCGATCAGCTGCTGTCGCGCGAGACTTCGCGCCTCGCCGCCGTCGTCGTTTCCCCCCCACCGCGGAGGGCTACTGCTGCTCGGCCGCGTGCTGCTTGGCGCTTTGCGTGAAATTCATCAATCCATGCGTCGCCGAATTATTCGCGGGTCTCGGTGGTTTTCCGGGGATCTCCGGCGATCGCGAACGAGCGCCTTATTTTTCCTTATTTGATCTTTTGTAAAAAATAGGGTCAGCGGCGCCGCCGCCTCGCGTTGCCGATTCGAGTTTCGCGCGCGAAACCGCCCCCCCGCCGCGCGTCAACAGCGTCGTCGTCCCGCGTGTCGCGCTACGCGACCGGTAGTTCGCGCGAATTTGCGGAATTTCGGGGGACGAGGGGAAGGGACGGGGAGAAAAGCGCGTCGAGACTGGTCATTGTTCGTCCGGCTGGTGTAACGCGAGGTTGGCGTCGACGTCGCTGGGACAGAGGCTAACGCTTTTCCGGGACTTTGGATTACGGAACGAGGAATTTGGAGGTAGGGTCCCTCTCGGAGGTTTCCTCATGGATTTGGTGACAGTCTCCGGGTGCGCGGGTGTTGGTTTTTCGCGACCGCCCGACGACCGTGGGGTATCCGTCGTGTGCGGGAATAATCGCGGTAGGACCCGTATAGTGAGCGTCATATTATTCTCGAGATCGCGGTGAGAGTGCCCTCGGCTCGCGAGCGGTCGGTCTCCAGGGCGGACGATCGGCGCCGTTTTGGTAAGCGTACCGGGGCGGAACAATCCCCGGGAAAAGTGTGCGTGCGAGCGATCGCGGAGGCGTTTGAGAGTTTCGCGGGCGACCTTCTGTCGCCGCCTCGTGATACGACCGGCGATCGGTCGCACGCGCACGAGGCTGCCGGCCTGTGCGCGGCCATCCCGGGTGCGTGCGGATTGCGAGCGTTGCAATTTTTTTGTTTTGATTTTTGTCGTGTTTTCGTGTTGATTTTTTTTATTGTGAATTGCGTCGGTCGAGCGGTCGACCGTAGTAGGGCCTTTGTCGCGCGGGGCTTCGTCCCCGGTCACGGAATTTAGCTCGCGTTCGCGTTTAAAGTTTTTTTTTGTTGTGTAATATTTTTATTTGCTCTTGCCGGGTAGGAAATCGGGAACGGCGAATTAAGTAACCGTTCCCCGATTTTAGTAGGGCGCCGTTTTTTTTTGTATCGCGACCAATTGAGAGTATCTTGGAAAATAAATTGTTTTTTTTGTGCCCGAACTGGTGTGAACATTTTTGAGTCGCGAATTGTTTTTTTGGTAAAATCGAGCCAGACCGAATATTTCGTCCCCGAGTTCCCGAACCGCCCCCCTCTACCATTGTGCAGGCTGTGGCTAGCCGGCCAACCAACTCGTCCCCGTGTTTATTTCCACCACTTCGCAGCTGGGCCACGCTAAGAGCGTGGATGGCGCCCCGGACATAGGAAAAACCAGCTGACGGGGATTTTTGTCGCCAGCCCGGGTTTTGAGGCTCGTAACTCGCGAGCGCGGTAACAACACACACACACACACAGTCGCCCGCGCGCGCGCACACACACGCACACACACGCACACACACACACACACATACACACACACATGGACATTTTTTCTAAACCATTTTTCTCGGCGTTTTAGGTGATTCTAAGCATACTGGTATGAAAATCTCGAAAGAAAAAGAAAACAAGCATGAAAACAAAGCTTCGTCTATGAGGAAGCAAAAAAACAACGCAACGCGAAACACGAATAAAAAGAAAACCGAAAAACAGTGATTTAGACACGCACGCACCCGGGATGGCCGCGCACAGGCCGGCAGCCTTGCGCGCGTGCGACCGATCGGCGGTTGTATCACGAGGCGGCAACAGACGGTTACCAGCGAAACTCTCCAACGCCCCAGCGATCGCTCGCACGCAAACTTTTCCAGGGGATTGTTCCACCCCGGTACGCCACCCGGTAAGCTCGGTGGCGATCGTCCGCCCTTTAGGGCACGCTCACCGCGATCTCGGGAAAAATATTCCGCGCACAAAACTCGGGGTCGCACCGCGATTAGACCCGTATGCGACGGATACCCCTCAGTCGACGGGCGGTCGTGAAAAATCGACACCCGCGCACCCGGCCACTGTCACCCAACACCTTGCAAAAGAAAACCTCCGAGAGGGACCCTACCTCCAAGTTTTCTTACCACCAAAATTCCAAAAAGTCCCGGGAAGCGTCGATCTCTGACTCTGCGACGTCGCCACCAACCTCGCGTAACACCGGCCTCACGAACAATGACGCGTAACGACGCGCGGCTGTACCCGTCTTCTCTCCCCGTCACACGAAAATTCTGCATATTTGCGCGGTCTACCGGTTGCGTAACGCGAAACGCGGGACTACGGCGCTGTTTACGCGCGGCCGGGTGGGCGGGGCGGGAGGGGAGGGGGGCGGTTCCGCGCGGGAACTTCAGACCGGCAACGCGGGGCGGCAGCGAGCCGCTTACCCGGAAAAACAATTCGCTCGCCCGCAATTACAGAAAACCTCGGGAAAAATCCGGCGAGGAATTCGACGACGGACCGCTAATTATCCTGCTGGGCAAAGAGCCGAATATGCACGCGGCCGTGTATCAGTGGCCCGTCTTGCGAGACGGCGGGCGATCGGCGGCTACCCGCAGGCGGCCGTAGGGCTCCCCGCTCCCCGTCACCCTCCCGGCAGTGGCTCGTCGCTGGCTCTCCACGAGCGGCAGTATCTCTCCGTCTCCCTCTCTCTCGTGGCAGCGGCCTGACCCGTGAATTACGAACTCCCGGGGAATCGGTGACAGTGAGCGACGGCTCTGTCCTTCTCGTCCCGGCGTATCTCGTCGACGTCGGGGTACAATAAAAAACAATAAAAAAACAGTCGAGTCAATAGGTCTCTTTTCCGTTCGGTGAGAGTGCCCTGGGAGGATTGTTCGTCGGGTGGCCCGCGAGGTCGGTGACCGGCGCAAAGAAGGCCGTACTCCAGTGCCCTCTTTGTAACGCCCGCAAAAACCGCGTTACAACTGGACCCTTCCTGAAAAACGGGCTGTCTTCAGCCGTAGCATCCCTCTCGGGGCTCCAACTCGGGGGTGCTCGATACGACCCGCGGGGCAACCGCCGGCGCAAAACGTCCCAGACACTCTCACCTCTCAGGTATTATCAGGAATCGGGGAACGTGAAGTCCCGCATTAAGCGACACACAACCAACACCCTCCGTCTCGTGAGCGGACCGAACCGTGATCTCGCATACCCATCACCGTGCCACCCAACACATGCTCCTTAGCTGAAATGAGGAACAGGGCAGTAAAACAACCATAATGAAAATATAGCGACCGCTCGGTCTTTAATGACTCACCGGTGAACAACTCTCGCCCTCATTTTAGGAACTGTCACCGGGTAATACTGGCGCGGCGCGCTGATACAAAATAAGTAATTTGCCTGGTCCCAGGATACAAAAATAAGGCGGCTTCTCGGCGGCCGAAAAGATCCTCAGAGCATTTAACAAAACAAAGTGAAATCCGATGGCACGCCGATATAAAACACCAACAAAAAAATCAGTTCATCCCTGGTACACAAAACAACCCATCACGCAGCTGGGATATAACAAAAGAAAAAGTATCTTTTCCGCGGCTATTGTCCCGACGGATCACAACGGGGTCCTTCGTCCCCGGAACGGCGCCTCTCCCTTCGGGGCCTCTTCAGCTCCTCGCCCGGCGGGCGACTAGTCGCGGGGTCGCGAATCACGGTTGTGTGGTGTGTTCGGCCCTCCCTCAGCCCAGTACATCTCGGAGCAGTCCGGACGAGTCGCCAGCGTGTGGCCACCCTAGCCGCACCAGCGGCAGAACTTCACGCTCCCGCGCGGTTTCGGACAGGCCCGAAACCGACGTCCGTACTCGCGGCAATTCCAGCAAACCCCCTCGGGTCCGCGGCGACGCGAGCGGCCGATCAGCGCCGACACCGGCGAAGCCGCAGGGCGCTCCGACCCGCCCACGAGTTCCATCGGCGCTGCCACGACCGGCACCGCTGGTTCGGGTAGCGGGTCCGGCTGACTCCGGCGCGGCACGTCCTCGCTCCTTGGCGTCACGCTCCACGGCAATGGTTACGGGAAATAAGCGTCGTAGTCCAACGACACGTCCGGCTCGTCTTCTCCGTCGAGCACGTAGCGCGCCGCAAGCAGCTCTTCAGCCACACTAACCCCGGCATCCTCGGTTGCCAGGGACTCGAAGATCTCTCCCTCTTCGGCCTCGGGCCAC
Source organism: Pimpla rufipes (assembly GCA_963932165.1). Lineage (NCBI taxonomy): Eukaryota > Metazoa > Arthropoda > Insecta > Hymenoptera > Ichneumonidae > Pimpla > Pimpla rufipes. The sequence goes on from OZ010637.1 coordinate 8,175,854, forward strand.
TCAACCCCGGCCAGCGTATCGGCGACTCTGGCGGTCTCGACGGGGTCGGCAAAATCGGCGCCAACGCCCTCGTCCTCCTCCGGCAGCTAGGACTCCACCAGGGTAGACGACGGCGAAGGACGGCGGCTGCTCGTCAGGGCCTGGGAGTCCGGTCGCTCGACCTCCAGGGTCCAACAAGCCTGCAGGTCGCGGGCCGCCTCCAATACGTAGACCTGCTGCCCTTGCGGTCCCGCGACCTCCAGCTCCTTGATGGTGGAAACCAAGCGGCCTACCAACTCTTCCAATGGCCCGCGCCAACTCTTCCAATGGACCTCCGTGTCCGGCGTCCATGGCGTCCAACGCCGGTCGCAGCAAGCGGCCCAGGTACCCTAGCTCGGAACACAGTTGGTCCGGGTCCATCTAGACGGACAACATTCAAAGCGGTGCATGGTAAGGCTTGAGGTCCGCGATGGTGACTTTAAACACGCGTTTCCCGGTATCGTCGGCTAAATGGTACACGACCGGCGACAGCACGCGCGCAATCGTGAATGGGCCGTGATATTTTCGGGCGAGTTTCGCGGCCACGTGTTGAGCCGCCGAGGACAATACTCTTTGCCGCTTCAATACATGATCGCCGACGTGGAACGCAGCGATCGTTCGGCGCTTATTGAATTGTCGAGCGCTTCTCTGGTACGCCTTCTCTAGCTCGTGCTGGACTTTTTCGCGCAGCGGCTGCAATCGTCGCACGTGCTCGGACCACTTGTCCGGGGATATGGGAGTAACTTCCTTCGCCCCGGCGACCTTACTGAAAAATTGATGCGGTCGCGGGGACCTCCCAAGATTTAAATACTCGGGACTACAGTTCATTGATGAGTGATGCGCCGTATTGTAAGCGAACCGGAACTCGAGGAGATGCTCGTCCCAGGGACAGTGATCGTTCTCGAGGAACGCCACAATCATTGTCTTAAGGACCGGATTCACGCGTTCTACCGGGTTAGCCTGCGGGTGATAGGGAGGCGTCGTCGTGTGGTAAATCCCATACGCCTCGGCTAACGCCCGCAGACTTTGGTTCACAAATTCAGTACCGTTGTTCGTCAAGAGAACCTCGGGGGTGCCCCAGCACGAAATAACGTGCTCCTCAAAAGCCTCCTTAATTTTCTTCCAGGTTGCCTTCCACAACGGGCAACACTCAATCCATTTTGTATATAATTCCGGAATTACGAGCACGTACGCAAATCCAACACAACTCAGGGAAACGGTTCCATGATATCAGTCGCGATCACGGTCCGTGGCTGCTCAACAACGCGGCGGCCCATCAAACCGTACGGCGGTCCGGCCCGAACTTTGGTGCGCTAGCATATGTCGCAGCAGCGAACGTAACGCACCATGTCCTTTAGCATCCGGGCCAGAAGTACGACTCGGCAATTTGTCTAAACGTTTTATCAATTCCCAGGTGACCTGCTTGCGGGGCGTCATGATTTTCCCGCAATACCCTCGCTCTTTCGGGTTTTGGCACGACCAGCTTCCATTCGGAATCAGACGACGGGATCTCGAGTCGCTGGGTAATTCGACGGCGAACGAACAACTGCTCATCCACAATTTTCCACTCGGGGTAATGCTTGGGGTCTGGCTCGGTTTCCGCATAACGCAACGAGTACCATAGGTCCGCGGGCACCTGCGGTGGTGCCTTATTTGGGATCTGCAATGCGCGAGGGAGAATCATTCGCGACGCAATTTCTTCTCCGGACCTGCCGGATAACGGCGCCGGTTCCTCCGACTCGATCATTATCGGCAAGGCGTCGGGGACAGTGTGCAACGGCCCCTTCCATTGCCACACATCAAAATCGTACTGCATCATAGCATACGACCATCTCACCAGGCGCCCTTTCGAGTAATTCAGGGACCGCAACCAACAGAGACTACTGTGGTCCGTAATCACCGTGAAGTGATAACCCTCCAGGTACACCCGAAACTTATGGAACAAAGAATGGCCAAGCATTCTTTCTCTGAGATGGTGTAGTTGCGTTCAGCCGGGGAAAGCGTACGACTTGCGTACGAGATCGGATGTTCGATCGCGTCGATCGTTTGCGTCAGACCAGCCCCGAGCCCACACGAACTCGCGTCGGTTTGCTGCACGAACGGCACAGCAGAGCCATGGCGCGCGAGCGTAGAAGGATTCGCCAAGGCCTGCTTCAATTTCTCGAACGCCGTCTTCTGCTCCTCTCCCCACACCCATGCGCTAGTTTTTTTTATTAGTCGGGTAAGGGGCTCCGCGATAATGGCGAACCGTCAATGAAGCGGCGATACCAGGACGCCATGCCCAAAAATCGGCGCAGCTCCGGTACTTTCCGGGGCACCGGAAAATTCAAAATCGGTTCCGTCTTTTCCGGGTCAACCTGCAGCCCATGCTGATTTACCAGAAAATTGAGATAACGCACCTCGTGGCAGAAAAACTCGCACTTTTTCGGGTTGATGCGTAACCCGGCAGCGACGATCTTGTCCATGACTTTCCTGAGCCAGAACAAGTGGTCTTCGAATGTTTCGGCCACGACAATGATGTCGTCCAGGTATGCAAACGCGTGCGGCTCCATGTCGCTAATTAACGAATTCATCAAGTGCTAGAATGTGGCTGGGGCGTTCGAGAGGCCGTAAGGCATCCGCTTAACCTGAAACAAGCCCCTTCCCAGTATCTCATCCATGTAAGGAAGAGGACACGCGTCCTTCTTTGCGACATCATTCACCTTTCGAAAATCCAAGCAAAACCGATAAGTATTATTCGGCTTTTCGATCATTACGACCAGGGTACTCCAGTCACTCTCCGAATGCTCGACGACATCGTCCGCACAAGCATGCGGTCGAGCTCTTTATACATCGCGTCGCGCAGGATTGGGGTAACCGGGTAATAGCGCTGCTTGATTAGGGGTCCCTCCGTGCAAACGCGATGCTCCACCAGCTGGGTGAGCCCGGGGGCAGCCTGCAACTTCGGGATCTCCCGCTCCAAGAACTCTTGTAGACGCGAGGCTTCGCTCGCATCTAGCGTAGAGATGGCTGCACAGACATCGAGGCAGTCCGGTCCCTGCACCCTCTCGAACGCGAATGGCTCCTCGGGCGTCCCCGAAAAATACCAGACCGATTGAAGGTGATCTACCACGATGCCGAACTTTGGCAGCGAATCTCTCCCGAGCAGCAGTGGCACTGGTATATCCGGGAACACCCGCGCAACGAGCGTCGCATTTCGAAATTTTAACAACGCGTCAAACTCGATTTCCTCCTGGCAGGTAATTCGCTAGCTGTTCGCGATAGTGATAGGGCGGTGCGGCGTCGGTCGGCGCACTAACCCGACTTTAGTCGCTAACAATAGCCACTCCGGCCCGATAATGGTGCTCGTCGACCCGCTGTCCACCATGGCCGGTAACCGATGGCCTCGGACGTCCAGCAACACGACGAGAATCGTTTGCAGACGATCCTCGCCGAGCGAACAACAGAGGTACGACGGCACGATGGCCAGCAGGTCCGGCGATGGCTTCGGGGACTCAGGCGGTTCTACCGATGTTGTCGGGGCAATCTGGGACGACGAAGGAGTCACGGTAGCCCCTACGCGCGATCCTCGGCTTCATTTCCCGTGCACTCGTACGGCGTACGCGTCGAAACGTTCTTCTTGCCACAACGGTAGCAGTAAAGGCGGCGGGGTTTCCCGCATCCTCGCGCAAATTGACCCTTGGCGTCGCAGTACCAGCACGTCGGTTCCTCACAGGGCCGGTCGTCCCCTCTCGCGGCAGCAGGCGAAGCGGCAGCCGCGGTCGCCTGCGCCTGCGGCGACTTCGGCGGCGGTTCACTCTCAAACCCGAGGGGTTTGAGAGTGAACCGGCTGACTGGACCGCGACGCCGATCGAACGGCTCTGTCCCGGGACGGCGATTTGGTATCGTACGGGGCGTCGAGGATTCCGAATGACACCTTTGATACCCTGGGCGCGCCCGGCGGAGCCCGGTACGCCAGCTTCGACGAGTCGAGAATGCTATAGCATTTCTCGACTCGTACCGCAAGCGACTCGAGTTCTTTCAGGTTACGCGCGTTAGACCGCGTGATCGCGATTTGAAATGTTGGCAAGAGATTACGGTGCACGTACGCGAGCTGATCCGCGTCTCCCATCGGCGGGGATACCCTCTCGAATAACGCGCGCATGTACGTCAAGTAATCGTGGCAATACAACGGTTCCACAGAACCCAATTCTACACATTACCAACTCTACACCACCAATTCAACACATCACCAATTCTACACAAGGCGCAATTCAACACATCACCAATTCAACACATCACCAATTCAACACATCACCAATTCACCACATCACCAATTCAACACATCCACAATTCACTGTAACACTCATTTTTGTGAGCGTTACAAACAAGCCCGCATTGCGCTCTGTCTCGACGTGGCGGTTGGCCACCGCGCGTTGGATGAGAGCGGGCGATTCCAGGGAGCACTCTCGTGCGAGGGGAAAACCGGGGAATATTCAATGCTAATGCCGCTCGGGCTTTATTTTTCTTTTTTTTATATTTCGACGTTGTCGGGAGATCGCTGTCGTCGTGTGTCCGTCGTCGCCGGCACAATATCGCTGCCGCGAGCGCGGAGTCGCCGAGATCGCGTCGCCGGGAGTCCGAGCGTCGAGGCACGAGTCGGAGAGGGGAGACCGCCGGTCAGCTGTGGCCGCTACACGCTGGCGCTCGGGAGACTCCGACGACGGGAGGAGAGACCGCCGTCGGCGCGCCGGGGGGGGGGGGGGAGGCGACGCAGCAACAGCAACGGTCGCGCGCGAGCCGACCGGCCGCCGGGTTACGTCGGCGCCGCTCGAGTCCGAGTGCCGCATCACCGCACGATCTCGCGCGCGGAATATTTCGCCTTTTCAGGTTGCTTTTTCTGCAGATCCCAGGGAAAATCGAGTCCACCTGTCCGTGGAGTCCCCGGGAAACGTTAGGTCTGCGTGTCTCGCCGCTTCTCACACTTGTTGCGCGAAAATTGTATCGCGCGGACGGGGACGACCGGAGACGGTCAAATCTCCCGGTCGCATTCTCCTGCCCGCGCGCCCTGCGCAGCGCTAGACGAGCGAGACCGTGGTCCGCGACGAGCGGAACGCGGAAGTAGGGAAATAGGGGAAATTCGGCGAGACGACCGTTCCTGCCGCGTGCGAGCGGCATTGTCCGTTGGCGCGGCGTTGTGTGTGGTTGGGCGATTGCTGCATGACGAGGCAGAGCTGACGCGTTCCCGTCGATTTTGGAATATTTCTGCGGTGCCGAGGCGAAAAGGTAGGACTCCTCCGGGTACAACGTATTTTAAGACGACGATCGTGCGCGGGTCTTCACGATCCTACGCGCGGGTCTTCACGATCATCCGAGGGCACTTCCCGGGTGCGGGTGGCCATTTTGGGTCGCGTAGAGTCGATTAACGGGCAGGCCCTTCGGCCCCCGAGAACGCGGCGAGGGTGCTTCTGGTGCGCGGGCGATCGGCCTCAGTGCACGGCGGGAATCGCCAATTTCTGTTTAGGGCGCCGTGTCAACGCAATCCCCGGGAAAAAGTGCGCGTGAGCGACCGACGGCTCGTCAGAGAATGCGTGGGAGGCAGAAGGCCTCCCTGCTCGTGAAACGGTCGTCGATCGGTTTCGCGTGTCCGGTCGCCGGACTTGGCGCGGCCTGTCCCCGGGTGCGTGCGAATCCTGATTGTTTTTTTTCGTCATTGTGCCCGTCGCGTATCGCCATTCTGGCGTGGGCGTTAATGTTGGACGGGCGATTAATCATTTTTGGGCACTCACGTTTTGAAGAAACGCAGAAAGTGCCTATTGAATTTGCGCTCCACCAACTAAATTACGTTTTTATAGGAAAATGTTAATATAATTTCAATTTATTTACTTTTTTTACAGCAAATTTCTTAAACATAGTAAAATACATCATCTTGGTGTAACAGAATATAGAAATTTCATTACTAGATATGATTGGCTGCGTAGACTAGATTTTGTGTGAGTGATTCGGACGTCCGTATCACTCAGGGGGTCTGGACTGAATGGACCGAACAAGTTGAAATTTGGAATATTTCTTAATCTAGCATTGTGAAGTATGCCCATGAAGTATGGAAATTATTCTCTGTTTTTATAGAGGTGTTTATTTCAAGAAAATTGGCATTTTGGAGTCTAAAATTGTGTCCGGCTCACGTTCTTCGCAGTCAACAGATGAATTTGGCTGAAAATTGCTACATAATTCTGAAACACTTTTTTTAGATTATTTTTCAGATCATTTTTTAATAGTGTTAACCTACCACGATACAGTATTTCCGGTCAAAATGTATGTACAGGTCTCAATCTTCGCAGTCACAAGAACAATTTTTCTGAAACTTGCTGCGTACTCCTAATTTACTTTAACGAAGAGGTATTTATATCAAATAGTTTTAACCTACCACGGTATAGTTTTTCAGGTTGAAATGTATGTACAGGTATCAATCTTCGCAGTCGTCAGAACCATTTTTCTTATACTTGCTGCGTACTCCTAAATTAATTGATCGCAGAGGTACTTTTTAAAATAGTGTTAACATACCACGATACAATTTTCCAGGTTGAAATGTATGTACTTGTCACAATCTTCGCTGTCGACAGAACAATTTTCCTAAATATTTCTGAGTACTCCTAAATTACTTTAACGCAGAGGTACTTTTTAAATAGTGTTAAAATACCATGGACCACTTTTTCAGGTTGAAATGTATGTACAGGTCACAATCTTCCAAGTCGATAGAACAATTATTCTGAAACTTGCTGCGTACTCCTAAATTACTTTAACGAAGAGGTATTTTTTTAAATAATTTTAAATTACCACGATATCGTTTTTCAGGTTGAAATGTATGTACCGGTCTCAATGTTTGCAGTTGTCAGAACAAGTTTTTTGATACTTGCTGCATACTCCTAAATTACTTTCACACAGAGGTACTTTTTAAAATAATAATAGAGGATCTTAACATACCACGATACAATTTTTCAGGTTGCAATGTATGTATTGGTCACATTCTTCGCAGTCAATGGAACAATTTTTCTAAAACTTGCTGCGTATTCCTAAATTACTTTAACGCAATGGCACTTTTTTAGATTATTTTTGCTTCCTCATTGAGGAAGTTTTGTTTTCGTGAAATTTTTTCTTTTTTCGAGATTTTCGTGTCAGTATGTTCAGAATCACCTAAAACGCCCAGAAAAATGGTTTAGAAAAAATTGCTGTATGTGTGCGTGCGTGCGTGCGTGCGTGCGCGAAATTTGAGTGCGTGCGTCAAATTTGGGATGCAAGTAGAGTGGTAACTACTCTTCAAGTGTTGTGATTTTTGAAAAAATGTATACATGAATACAGAATATATAGAATATTTAATTTTTCGAAAAAATGTCGTACACTCTCTAACTTTCGTAAAAAATAAACGATTCAACTAAATAGTTCTTCATAACTAGAGACACTTTCAATGGAGTTCGCTATTGCATTTCGACGATATCGTTAAAGCGGTTCGGATTTGATTGAATTTTGAATTTTACGAAAAAAATGCATTTTATCCTAAATTACGTGGAATATAAACAAATGAACTGAAATGTGCTACTTGAAACAAACAAATGAACTGAAATTATCGGTAAAGTCGTTGTGATTTTACGACATTTTGAATTTAAAAAGTATAGATTTTCGCTATTACTTACAAAAGTTAGGAAAGTAAGACAAAAATTTGGAGATAATCGAAATTAGATGTAACGGTGTTTGTAACGGAGTTTTCTTTTGTTCGAATAAAAAAAAAGTTGCAAAGTTGAACTTTGCACATTGCTTCCTTATTAATTTCTCTATGTCACAAAGCTTCCTCTATGAGGAAGGTAAAGTTAATAAATAAGCTACTTCATAGAGGTGGCTTTGTGAAAAAGGGAAATTAATGAGGAACCAATGTGCAAAGTTCTACTTTGCAACTTTTTTAGATTATTTTTAAATAGTGTTAACCAATCACAATACAGTTTTTCAGGCCGAAATATATGTATATGTCTCAATCTTCGCAGTCAATAAAACAATTTTTCTGAATGTTGCTGCGTACTCCTAAATGATTATATGGCATCGGTATTTTGTTAGGATTATTTTTTAAATCATATTTAAACCGTTCGGAGCGCGAAGCGCGACGTTCAAACCATACGGAGCGCGAAGCACGACGTTCAAACCACACGACGCGCGAAGCGCGACGTTCAACCCATACGGAGGGCGAAGCGCGACGTCCAAGTGAGTGCCTTAAAATGACACCAAAAATGTCCCTTCGGGAAATATGTCCCATCGGGACATTTTTTCCGCAGGGTCATTTTCCGAGGGGGCTTGGGGGGCAGAGCACCCCAATGGGGGGGGGGGAGGAACCCGGCGCCCCTTCGGGGCGCCGGGTACGGCTCGTGACCTGGGCGGTAACATCAGAAATCCCCGATACACAGCGCTATAACTGTTACGGGCCAAACTCACAACGGCGAGATTGTACACGAGCAAAACACTCCACGGCGAGACTGTACACGCGCCGAATTCACCACGGGGAGACTCTACACGCCCCGATTCACCGCAGCCCCAAATCAATACATCACCGACTCTACACATCACCAACTCAACACCGAATGAATGTGCGTTGGTAAAGTAGGAACGACTATACTTTTGATCGACTGAACCAACATCGTGTGACTTTTGTATATCCTATATAATAAAGTGACAGGATGATACATTGCACTTTCCTGATCGCGCTCGATTTCGAGAGTCAATTGTTTATCAATTCTCATTTGTTTTTTTATCTGTCGGTATCCAGATTAAACTAAGTACATCTTGACAGATATCCTTCTTATCGACAGCGATTTTCGAGAAAGATTAAAAAGAGCGATAATATCTGCGAAGATTGTTCGAAGGAAGACATCAATAGTCATGGGCCCGTACGCATAAAAAATCCATTCAAGATTGTTAAAATCTTAGAATATTCCGATTTTTTTTACCTGCCTGCGTAGTTCATTAGTCTACCTGTATAGAAGATAATTCGTGAGAATGACTCCTCTACTGACTTCAGAATCGCGTAAAGATGAGTGTCATTTTTTTATTGATGATTTTGAGAAAAACATAATACTTGATGAAAGTGATATGTTGAACGATGTGCATATCGACAAATTCACGAAATTGATTGAATGGCACTGCGGAATTAGAATGCAGTCAACACTGTATCTGCAACTACCAGATAAGATCGAACCCCGATCGCGCGATGATAATAATATACAAATATTATTTTCTAATAATAATAATAATAATAATAATATTGAAACCATCGGTCATTGGATATGTACATACTATGACCAAAATGTAGTACATATATTCGATAGTATGAATACGTTTTCATTACATTCCGACCACGTTGTATTTTTGGAGCGACTGTACCCCTTTCATCCTGAAGTACAATTACATAAGGTACAACAGCAACATAATGGAACTGATTGCGGTATTTACGCAATTGTGTTTGCAGTTTCCGCTTGTTTCGGGAATATGCCAGACGAAATTGTATTTAATTGCCGATTGATGAGACGACATCTATATACGATGCTTTCTAGAAATTGTTTCACTGAGTTTCCAAAATGCAGTTTAAGCGTGACTAGTAGTCAAATGGAATGTCAACGAGGTCAGCAAATTAAAAAATCTAGATGCCGAAAACGAAAAATCGAAACACAACAAGAGCGTGAACAAATATTAGCTCAATGTAGACAGTATAAAAAAGAAAAATGTTAGTTGCAAATTCATTATTCCCTGGATTCGGATATGGTGACGTAGTTGATGAAAATGACGTAGAAACTAATTATCGAAGAAAGATGGACGTTCTTTGTGAATTTTGTGAATATCGTAATTATTTGTGTGTCGAACGTCGTATGGTAGGACAAATCGTATCGGTACGCTTCTACAGGCGGGATAGGGACAGAGTTCTTTATTAGTAGAGTCTGAAATTTAAATATACGAATCGAAATTTTTATGAAAAACATACTTACAAATTTGTCTTACTGTGTCGAGCTTGAAAAGTTCTATAAGTTTTGCGATTTTGTCGTTGCACACCAGCTGTGCCGGATAAGAGCACATTGCCGAGTGGAGAAGGAATTCGGGGAAAAAAAGCACTCACGGTTTTTTCAAAAACTAACGTGGTCTAGATTTATTACAATCTACGCGCTGAACTACAAAATTAACAATAGAGCGCGGTAATGCGGGGTGGTTATCGAGACGGCGGTACTGTAATGTTCGCTGCCCGAGGTGTCGTCGCTAAGTGCCCTCCACGGGCGACTCGGCCGAGCCCACCGACGACGGTGTTTACGGTGGGTCACCTGACCCCGGGGCAATGCCCGAAGTCGGAGCAATGCCCTAATTCGGAGCAATGCCCGAGATCGGCGATCGTTGCCCCTAGTCGTCGGTCGTCGCGAAGACACTCAGCTGAGTGAATTCCCCAACACCTGCACATTACAAACGACACACCTGCACATTATTCCTCTGTTGGTACTGATAGGCTAAGATATATACTTTTGGGTTGAACTCTCAATAGTAATTGGGCGAATGGCGTTCACGAATCCAACGATGCGCCTAAAATCGATTTTGGTATAGAAGGTTATCATCACCAAATATATGCTGTAACGCGCTTTTTGAACGCGTTACAAAGAGGGCACTGTCGTACGGCCTTCTTTGCGTCGATTGCCGACCTCGCGGGCCACCCGGCGAACAATCCTCCCCGGGGCACTCTCACCGACCGAAAAAGACTCACTGATTTGACTGTTTTTTTTATTGTTTTTTTTTAATGCACCCGACGCTGACGAGATGCACTGCGACGAGAGGGAGAGCGCCGTCGGCTACGGTCACCGATTCCTCGGGAGTTGAAAATTCCCGGGTTCCGCCGTTGCTACGCGAGCGAGAAGGACGGAGAGACCCTGCCGCCTGCGAAGAGCCAGCGACGAGTCACCGCTGGGAGGGAGACGGAGAGCGGGGAGCCCTACGACCGCCTGCGAACAGCCGCCGATCAGCTGCTGTCGCGCGAGACTTCGCGCCTCGCCGCCGTCGTCGTTTCCCCCACCGCGGCGGGCTACTGCTGCTCGGCCGCGTGCTGCTCGGCGCTTCGCGCGAAATTCATCAACCGATGCGTCGCCGAATTATTTGAGGGTCTCTCGTGTTTTCCAGGGATCTCCGGCGATGGCGAAAGAGCGCCTTGTTCTTCTTTATCTGCTCGCGTGTAAAACAATCGGGTCAGCGGCGCCGCCGCCTCGCGTTACCGATTCGAGTTTCGCGCGCGAAACCGCCCCCCCCCCCTCCCCGCCGCGAGTCAACAGCGTCGTCGTCCCGCGTGTCGCGCTACGCGACCGGTAGTTCGCGCGAATTTAAGGAATTTTGGGCGATGAGGGGAGGGGACAGGGAGACGAGCGCGTCGAGACCAGTCATTGTTCGTCCGGCCGGTGTAACGCGAGGTTGGCGTCGACGTCGCGGGGACAGAGGCTAACACTTTTCCGGGACTTTGGATTTGTGCAACGAGGAATTTGGAGGTAGGGTCCCTCTCGGAGGTTTCCTCAGGGTTTTAGTGACAGTCTCCGGGTGCGCGGGTGTTGGTTTTTCGCGACCGCCCGACGACCGTGGGGTATCCGTCGTGTGCGGGAATAATCGCGGTAGGACCCGTATAGTGCGCGTAATATTATTCTCGAGATCGCGATGAGAGTGCCCTCGGCTCGCGAGCGGTCGGTCTCAAGGGCGGACGATCGGCGCCGTTTTGGTAAGCGTACCGGGGCGGAACAATCCCCGGGAAAAGGGTGCGTGCGAGCGATCTCGGGGGCGTTGGAGAGTTTCGCGGGCGACCTTCTGTCGCCGCCTCGTGATACGACCGGCGATCGGTCGCACGCGCACGAGGCTGTCGGCCTGTGCGCGGCCATCCCGGGTGCGTGCGTTTCTTTTTTTGGTCGTTTGTGGAATCGTCGCGGGCCTTTCTGCCCGGACTGAGTATCGCGAATTGCAGCGTGCAATTTTTGGTTTTGATTTTTGTCGTGTTGCGTGTCGTTTTTTTTTGTGTTTTGCGTCGGTCGAGCGGTCGACCGTAGTAGGGCCTTTGTCGCGCGGGGCTTCGTCCCCGGTCACGGAATTTAGCTCGCGTTCGCGTGTAAAGTTTTTTTTGTTGTGTAATATTTTTGTTTGCTCGTGCCGGGTAGGAAATCGGGAACGGCGAATTAAGTAACCGTTCCCCGATTTTAGTAGGGCGCCGCCTTTTGTATCGCGACAAATGTAGAGCAGTAACTTGGAAAATAAATTGTTTTTGTTGTGCCCGAACTGGTGAATATTTTTGAGTCGCGAATTGTTTTTTTGTAAAATCGAGCCAGACCGAATATTTCGTCCCCGAGTTCCCGAACCGCCCCCTCTACCATTGTGCAGGCTGTGGCTAGCCGGTCAACCAACTCATCCCCGTGTTTATTTCCACCACTTCGCAGCTGGGCCACGCTAAGAGCGTGGATGGCGCCCCGGACAAGGAAAAACCAGCTGACGGGGATTTTTGTCGCCAGCCCGGGTTTTGAGGCTCGTAACTCGCGAGCGCGGTAACAATGCTTATATATAATAATAATCATCAGAATAAAATAAAGTTCATGTTCGTTAACGTACGGCACTCGATCGTAGAAATGTATTTCTCTGAGCTCATCTTCCGTAGTATATATTATATCTTCATAGGTATTTATAATGAAGATTTAAAATATTTTCTTTGACAGCTGAGACAAGATTGTGTTTGACATTTGAGAGCAAATAAGTAATTCGCGACACATATGTTTTAAAAACATAAGACTGAAGCAGTGCGTCAAATCTGTCAAATCGCATAGAAATCGGCGAAAAAATGTATAAATACGAGGTGATAAAATATCCCACGGAAGAGGAACTACGATCGATTCGCTTTTACGACATCATTTCGTAAGTAGCATGAAAGATTAATTTACGGGACGATAAAAGCGTGTAGAAATTATATTGAAGGGGGAATATAGACATGGAAACGAAAAAAAAGTAATTTTCTATAATTTTATTCAGTGAAACTATTGGAACTATCTGATCGAAATGATTTCTAGTTACAAACATACTTTTTCAATCGCGAGCGGCGTAAAATAAACCGGTACCCAAAATATCTCGAAAACCACTGAACCGATTAACTTGACATTTTTGGTCGTTATTGTATACATAATACCTAGGTAATTACCTAATCTTTGTCATAGGATTTTTGTTGCTTATTTTTTTTATTTTGCAAAATACGAAAAAATGTTGTCTTGAAAATCGCGACTTTGAGTTGAAATGGCTGCCATTTTGTCAAAAATCGATATTTTTAAAATCAGCTATGACAAAGACTAGATAATAGTATCTATTTTAATATGCAATGTGAGTTTTTTATTTCAGATGAATTTTGACGAAACGACAATGGGTAACGATATGGCAGATTTTTTACAGCCCTCAGTACACGACACAAGTACTGCGTAAATTTGCAACGATTCTAAATATAAAAAATGGAAATCATTGTTGAAAGTATATATTTTTAATTAGAAAAAACCCCGATCCGATAGTTCCAATAGTTTCCTTAAAAAAAAGAGAAAATCGCCCTTTTTTCGTTTCCAGGTATATATTCCCCCTTAAACGTTTGAATCGTGCTGTCATTGATTTTGCATTTTATTATTATTATTACAGCTGTATCGCAGGATTTGTGCATGAGGTTCGCCCTATCGCAATCGACAGCGGAACCGGCCTAAATTATTTAGCCGTGTCGATAAATAGTAACAAGGGGATCTCAACAAACTTGGTGGCAAACGATGATAAAACTGAAAAATTTGAATCTTTTTTAAAGCCTGAAAGAGTAAGATACAGAATTGTTTATTGAAAATTATTGATAACATTGCCCATCCCTGTGTGGAACAGAGAAATTGTCATTTTTTAATATTTCGTAATTTCAGATTTTACTGATAAAGAATGTCATGACGGTTCCATCCATGGGACTGACAGGATCTGGTGGCATATACGAGCTGGAACTCGACTTGGTATTAACCAATGCATGTACGATATTTGACTGCGGGATAGTTGAAGATGTCGCAGATATACGATTCACCTATGAAGCCGAATGAAAGTAGAATACAAAAAATGTATATATAAAATAACTAAGCGAACCTAGCGACGAGCGTGAAGCGCCCGTTCGCTAGGAAAGTATAATCGTTCCTACTTTACCGAGGCACGTTAATTCGGTGTTGAGTTGGTGATGTGTAGAATCGGTGGTATGTTGAATTGGGGCTGTGGTGAATCGGGGCGTGTATCTTCTTCTGTGCGAATATAGCTAACTTGAACAGAACCTTTTTCAACCCGTTCCCGTATATAGTGATACTTGATGTCAATATGCTTGGTTTTCGTGTGGTGTTCTGTATTCTTGACCAAACGGATGGCACTCTGATTGTCCATGTTGAGCGTTGTTGGACCTTTTAAATCGAACGCGTTACGCATTTTTGCCAATGTGACGACCATGTTACAGGATCTCCAGCTATCAGAGTGATATATCCGGTCGTTGATCGCCTGGTATCCAAATCTGCAGCGAAGTCAGCTTCGGAATAAGCGGTGAAATCCAAAACTCTTCTATTGTATCGGATTCCCATATTTTTGGTCCCGTGAAGATATCTTAGAATTCGTTTCACCGCCGTCCAATGCTCTTGTCCGGGGTTATTTAGAAATCGACTAACTTGACTCACCGCGTACATAATGTCCGGTCGTGACAAAATCGCAGCGAACATTAGCCAGCCAACGGCTCTCTGTACGGAATGTTTCGCATATTTTATTTTTCGTCGCCATGTACAGGATTTTGTCTGCTGTGAAGGAGAGCACTTGGATCCGCTGGTATTGAGTTGGGTTTACAATTCTGCATGTTAAACTTAGTGAGAACCCGAGTTATGTACCCTTCTTGATTGATAAAGATACTTTTCGTGTCTCGATCTCGTTTAATTTCGAGAACAACAAAATACTTTGGATCCCCGATAGATATCTCGAACCGCGAGTTGAGTTCTTTGATTATCATGTCCAGTATCCGTTCTTCTTTGCATACGACGAGACCGTCATCTACATAAAGAGCCAGAAAAACCTCTTCGTCGTCGATGTTTGTGTAGATCACGCATGTATCTCCTTCCAGCTGCTGAAAGGCGAATTCCTTCAAGAACTGTACGACTTTCTTATTCCAACAACGTGGTGATTGCTTGAGTCCACAAAGGCTCTTGTTTAGCTTGCAGACGAGAGACGCGTCGCCGTTGGTGAAGCCTTTTGGTTGAGTCATAAAGATCTCTTCTTTTAGATCTCCATATAGAAAAGCCGTTTTTACATCAAATTGCCGTATTTCGTAATCGTTGATTGCTGTTAATGCAAGAAGCGCTCGAATTGAATCGTACCTAACAACAGGTGAGAAGGTCTCTTGATAATCCACTCCTTTTCTCTGTGAGTATGCTTTTGCGCACAATCTCGCTTTGTACCGATTAATTGTCCCGTCAGGGTTGCATTTCAATTTGTACACCCATTTGCAGCCTATGGGTTGTCGATCCGTAAGTAGTGACTGCAATGTCCAAGTTTCGTTTTTCTTTAATGACGCGATTTCTTCATTCATTGCTTGTTGCCATTCCTTTGCATTCTCGCTCTTCATTGCCTCCTCATACGTTGTCGGTTCTATAACACAAACTGCGCAGGCTATATTTGCGGTATATTTGTCCGGTGCTTGAAGAGTAGCGCGATTGCGAAGTACTCGTCGTTCTTCTTGGGGCCCAGCCATAACTTCAACAGTCTCCCGAGATTGTTCCACTTCAGACTCTGATAGAAAATCTATCAGGTCGATTTGTCTTTCGTTCTTGTTCGCATGATCTTCGTCTATATTGTCATGTACTTCCGCTTCTTGAACTACGTGTTCTTCGTTCCGTAGAATTGGTGATTTCCATTTGAAGACATCCGTAAATTTTGTCGTTTTCAAATATCTCTTTATCGGACAATACGATAATCTTCTCGTTGAAAGTTACGTCTCGAGCCACCGTGACTTTTCCGGAGATCTTGTCGTACAGTCTATAATTAGTACTGTAACCATCGTAGCCGACTAACAACATTTTCTTCGACTTGCTCTCGAACTTCGATCGAAATTGTTTCGGAATATATGCGTACGCCGTCGGTCCAAATTTTCTCATGTGAGTTAGAGTCAAGGTTTTCCCCGCCCACCTCTCAAAGTGTGTCGAGTAAGTGTATAAACGGCCGTATTCACTGCCTCAGCCCAAAGAAAGTATGGAAGATCCGTACCATTTAGCATCGTGCGTGCGCTTTCGACAATCGTTCTAAGGACTCTTTCTGCTCTTCCGTTTTGTTCAGCTGTATATGGCGTACTTGTCTCGTGGATGATACCATGTTCTCGGAAATGGTCCTGGAATTGCTGATTGACAAACTCTCGTCGGTTATCGCTTCGAAACACTTTTATTCTGTTGCCGGTTTGATTCTCCACCAGTTTTTCAAACTCTACAATGTTAGAGAAAACATCATTTTTGTGTTTGATAAACTATGCGAAGCGATACGAGGTGCAATCAGCTTTGAATAGCACAAAATAATCTACGCCACTGATAGGAGTATTGCTCATCTTCCCGCATACATCCGAGTGTATATATTGCAAAAAAAAATTCACAATAAAAAATTTCCTTTCAAAAATAATTAAAGAGTAGCCATCCCTTGCAAAAAAATCACAATAAAATTTTTCCTTTCAAAAATAATTTTTAAAGTAGCCATCCCTTTAAAAAAATACACAATAAAAAATTTCCTTTTAAAAACAATAAATCGAATGCAATATATTAGCCAAGGAAAATTTACCTTGAATAGATCATCAGTGGATGATTCGGTACAAAAAACTTGGCATGCCAGTGACTTGGTGTGTCATTAAATACTTGACGTGTCTCTAGCATGCCAAGTTTTTTGTACCGAATCATCCACTGATGATCTATTCATGGTAAATTTTCCTTGGCTAATATATTGCATTCGATTTATTATTTTTAAAAGGAATTTTTCTTATTGTGTATTTTTTTAAAGGGATGGCTACTCTTTAATTATTTTTGAAAGAAAATCTTTTATTGTGAATCTTTTTTGCAAGGGATGGCTATGCTTTTAATACTTGGCGTACCATTTTTGATTTGAAGAAACATTTTTTTTGTTTATTTCACATCTTTTTGAAAGTCATCTTCAATACGTGCATGGAAAGACAAGGCTTCGTTGTGAAGCGTCAGATCACACTTCTTGCAACTGACGTTGTTCACTATTGTGCTCAGCTTCTCCGCTAGTGGACAAACTATTTTTACCAGATACATCCCCTTCGTTCTTTATTTATACGAGACACCAAATAATTAGTGCTCTATGACGAATGACAAATGGAAATACAACGAGTGCTGAATGTTATCCACAATAGACGCATTGAGCATTCCATTGACGACTTACTATATAGCTACCCTGAATACTGGTGTTGCTTCTTATACAGCATTTGAATTTGTTATCACGTGATTGAATAAGCCTGACGCAGTCTAAAAATACTACAGTAAATTATCCAAACGTAACGATTGGTAATATTAAAGTCCAAAATATAACCTGAAAAAATCCGTTTTTTATCAACAGGATAAAGTATCCTCCATATTTTCATTTTGTTGTTTTGAAAAGACACCTTCGCGTTAACACGCGAGATTATTATCAAATCATTACACTCGATAATAAATATTAAAGTAACAATCACGCACGATCTCACTTTCTTTCACACCACGGGAGCGAGTCGGTTCGCGCAGACGATTTTGTCGCCGCTGTGTGCGCGCGCCTTTTCCTTCACACGTCACGCGTAAAATATCGACATCGAGCCAAAATGAATATTTACCAGATATCAGCACTTCGTGAACCGATTTTATTGTGTCAGGTCTCATAAAAAGAGAATTTTTTTTTATATTGACTCTGGTACATTTAGCGTCCGCGACGAGTTGCCTGTCATAATATCGAATCAGACATCGTCAGACAAATTCGTGTCGACGTGTGAGTTCGGACTTCACACGTACATGCACACGTATATGCGGTCGAGCCAAAATGAATATTTGCCAGATATCAGCACTTCATGAACCGATTTTATTGCGTCAGGTCTCATAACAAAGAGAAAAATAAATAAAAAATATAGGCATTCATACATTTAACGTCCGCGACATGTTGCCCCACATAATATCGAATCAGACATCATCGGACAAAATCGTGTCAATGTGTGAGTGCGGACAGAGAAACGAAAAGTTTTTGACAGAATCGAAATCATAAGTGGCCAGATATTAGCGTTGCGGGCACCGATTTGATAGAAAGAGGGCTCATTGGAAAGAAAAAATAAATAAAAAATATTGAACGTGACGCATCTGGCGTCCGCGGCGTGTTGACTGAGATAATTCCAGTTAGACTTTCGTAGCAGACGAAAAAGAACGAACGTTCTGTAAAGGAAGAGTAGCGCTAGCGTCTAGTCGTGAGAATCTCGTGAGGCGGAATTATAGATTTCTTTTAATACTTGGCGTCGAGATGCTACCGCGTCTCTTGATTCACCTGGTTTATTTACTCGTTCTTGTAGATTTTCTCGGAAAGACTTACGATGCAACTACCGAAATTGACACGACTCGCAGAAAAGACCCTGAGTACTCTGTATCTTCAGAACCCATATTTTTCCGCAGTCAGCCATTTCCTTCAAACTGAGAAAATTCATATGGCCCATGCGTTCGTGCCAAAGAATAGCGGGATTTAATGCCGCGGTACTCGCTTACTCAGAATCTACCGTCTTGAAGAGCATATTGAACACTGATTCGCTTGCTTAATTCTAGTTGTAACTACGCTCTCATTTCGAACCTCGATCTTGTTCTTGTCAAAGAACACCTGTAGATTCTTGTTAGTCGCTGCTTCAATCGAGAATAAATTTTTCCCGTGTTTCGGTACATACAACGTATCTTCGAGTGTCCGAGGCTCCCATCGTCCGTGTACCTAGGCCATAACTTGGATTGATCCGATTCCCTCAGCATGAACGATCGAGTTACCACCGATTTGAACTTTCGTTTCCGTTTCGGTTGGTTTTATCAAGAGATGCGGTAGCGTCTCGACGCCAAGTATTAAAAGAAATCTATAATGCCGCCTCACGAGACTCTCACGACGACACGCTAGCGCTACTCTTATTTACAGCACGTCCGTTCTTTTTCGTCTGCTACGAAATTCTAACTGGAATTATCTCAGTTAACACGCCGTGGACGTCAAATGTGTCAGGTTCAATATTTTTTATTATTTTTTTTCTTTCCAATGAGCCCTCTTTCAATCAAATCGGTACCCGCAATGCTAATATCTGGCCACTTACGTTTTCGATTCTGTCAACAACTTTACGTCCGCACTCACACAACATCGATGTGAAATTGTCCGATCCATATACGTGCATGGCGTGTACCAGCACACTCTCACTTCGTCTGTAACTCTAATTATCTCAGGCAATACATCGCGGGCGCTAAATGTGTCAGCGCCAATATTTTTTTCCGCCTTTTTAATGAGACCTATTGCGATAAAATCGGTTCCCGAAGTGCTGATATCTGGCAAAATTTCACTTTTGTCCGAACTCACACATCGGGACAGATTTGTCCGATCGCATATACGTGTGCATCCGTGTGAACGAATAACGCACACAACATAAAACGTGGCGCCCGCAGCGGCAGTCTGAAGAAGTTGCGGCGACCATCGTCTACCGACCAGCTCGCTGTCGTCGTCTGACAGAATCGTCGTCGGATAGTAGAAAAGTGACAGAGTCATTCATTTTACTGTAGTGTAATGATGACTCTAGTGTATGATTTATTATAAACGCAGGAGCGACAGCCCCAAAGTCTTGAGATCGCAATGATCATGAATCGTCTGAGCGAACCGGCTTGCTCCTGTCGTGTAACAGAAAGTGAGAAGAACGTGCGTGATTATTACTTTAATATTTACTATCGGGTGGAATGATTTAATAATAATCTCCCGTCTTAATGCGAAGGTGTCTTTTTAAAACCGAAAAATGATAATATGGAGGATACTTTATCCTGTTGATAAAAAATCGATTGTTTGAGGTTATATTTTGGCCCTTATTATTTCTAATTGTCACGTTGGGATAATTTATTGCAGTATTTTTAGACCGCGCCAGGCTTATCGAATCATACAATATGAAATTCAGATCCTATATATATAGTGTAATGGGAATTGCTACGAAAATTCCAAACCGCAGAAAAACCACAGCACTACAAAGCTGAAGTCCTCATTTGCTTCCCCTTTTTTCTATACCCGGGCGCCAGGCGCTTTCGCGCCAGGGAAGCGAACGTTAACCGGATCAAGCTGCTCTTGCCGGACTAGCCGCAGCCATAAGTTTGGTAGAGTGGCGGGATTCTGCTGGGGGACATCAGGGTTCGAGATATTAAAAATAAAAAAACCCCTCGGTTCTGTTTTAGCGGGAGAAAACAAAGTTAAATTTATTAAATGTCAAATAATACGAGTGAAAAATAATGAAAAATTAGTGTCGATGAATAATAAAAAGAATATCTCCCGCTCTCTTCTCACAAATTTCTATTTCACAGTCGAAATTTTCGCCTCGACCTCGCAAGGTCACGCGCGCAAGCACACTCACTCCGACCGAGAGAGAGAGAAATTAGATTCGCCTCTTCCTCGGTCTTGTCCTCACACGCGGCGAAACGGGGGTCAGCCTTGGCGGCCACACAGACACACTCGAAACGACGGAAAGAAGAAGAAAAACAAATAAACGCGGTCACTCACACGTCATACGCGAAAAAGTCGGCTGCTCGATCCGCCGATTACACTGGAAAATATATCTCGCGATCACTCTCTCTTCCCGTCCAAGCTCCGTCCCGCGTTCGCACACCGAAGTTACAAAAAAAATACAAAAATAAAAACACAAAAAAACAGACACCCCGCCGCACGATACGGCCAACCTCTCCGCGTAATTATCGCGACCGTCCGGACGATCGGGCCTTCCTCGGCGGGAATGTCGCTGTCTCTGGATATTTTCCAAATATTATCTCCCTCGGCACTCGATCGAGCGAGATCTATCGAGGGAGGATCGAGATAAGCGCACGTGCGCCGAGAAATAGCGAGAGTCGCCGCCGAACCTGGAAGGTCGCCGACACAGCCGTCGCGTGCCTTGGCCGTAAGCGCCGCTGCGCTTGGATGGTCGGAAGGACCCCAGAAAAAAGCAAAATAGCGCGAGGAAAAACGAAATCGCCACAAGACGAGGCTCACCCGTCGGTTCTCCAAAATCTGCGTCTCGGACGTTAACGCGGGAAGTAGCGGGAATGGTCGTCTCTCTCTCGTTCTCGTCTCCTTCTCCCAAGATCGCTCTTGTTCGCCAACTTCGGGCTTACGCTTGACGCACGTGTATCCCGCTCGTCGGCCACTGGAGTAATCTCCCGAGGTCCGTCGCTCTCGCACGCACGACGGTTCTGACCCCCTCTTCTCTCTCGTCTCGGGCGCCGGCTCGCGGGCAGGCGGCTAACGATGTCGCGTGAAGCGGCTGATCGACCGCCGGCGACGATTATCGATCGCCGATCCTTAGGGCGCTCCGAGCGCGACGGCGAGAACGCTTGACACCTAGGCGAACGGCGGCAGTGGCAGCGACGGCCCTCCGTCGGCGTGCTCCCCTCTCTCTCGCTCTCGTCTGGGATCGCTGATGTCGCGGGAGATGATGCGGGACGGGCGGCCCCGACGTTCGGCGGACTCCCGGAACGCAGTTTTTTTTATATAAAAAAAATAAAAACAAAATAGGAATTAAAAAAAAATAAAATAAAGCGGTAATGGCCCTGCGGATCGGTCGAGCGGTCGACGAGCGGAAGAGCGTGGATGGAGAGAAACGAGGGAAATACTTCCCGCGTTACAATAGGAAGCAAGGGCAGTATTCAGGGAAGCTATACCGGAAGTGAACAATGGAATGCTCGATGTCTGTTGCGGATAACATTCAGCAGTGTTTGTATTTCCATTACCCATCCGTAATAAAGCACTAACTATTTGGCGTCTTGCAGAAATAAAGAACGCAGAGGATGGAAATGGTAAAAATGGTTTGTCCGCTGGCGGAGCGGCGAAGGATAATAGTGAACAACGTCAGTTGCAAGAAGTGCGATCTGACCATTCGCAATGAGCCCTGTCGTTGCTTCTATGTATTGAAGATGATTTTCAAAAAGATGTGAAATAAACCAAAAAATGTTTCTTCAAAACAAAAATGATACGCCAAGTATTAAAAGAGTAGCCATCCCTAGCAAAAAAAAATCACAATAAAAAATTTCCTTTCAAAAATAATTTTAAAATGAAATATATTAGCCAAGTAAAACTTATCATGAGTAGATCATCAATGGATAATACAGTATTAAAAACTTGGCATACCAGAGACACGTCAAGTTTTTAATGACACACCAAGTCACTTACGTGCGTGTGTGTGTGTGTGCGTGCGTGCGTGTGCTCATATTTTTTTGTTTACACGATAACTGCCGTAATTTTTTAAGAATGTTCTTCAAATTTGGCACGCATATTGACTATCATAGAATACTACATAGGATTATAGTTGACGCGAATTGGTTAAGAACTTCAGATTTTACAGCATTTTGAAAATTGTGCAAAAATCGTTTTCGCGCTATAACTTCCGCAAATTGAGAGATATCGGGGTGAAATTTTGTACGTCAATAGACCACTATCAAACCATGATCTGTGCCAAATTTGGCAAAAATCGGTACAGCAGTTCTCATGTTATTTCAATTTCATTATTTTTTAAAATGTCTGTAAGTACTTTAGCTCCTGTAAATTATGAGACATCCGATTGCAATTTCGAACATGTCATTACGTTCATTGATTATTAACGATGAGTTTCGTCAAGGAAACTGCCATTATGTCGGTAAATTTCGATTTTACTGCATGAAAAACAAAAAAAAGCCGACACGAAAAAAAATGGGAAAAAAATGTTTGCAGAATTTGCTCAAATTTGTTTAACATATGGACAACCATGGACCACGTTTTGAGTACAAGTTTGACGCGAATCTGTAAAGCCGTTCAAATTTTATGGCATTTTGAATATTTTGAAAAATCTCGTTCTCACGCTGGATCATGCAAATTGCAAGGTACTGGGTTCTAATTCGGTCCACACATTGACTATCATGAACCAAGGGTTGGGTACAAATTTGAGAGAAATCGGTTCGGTGATTAAAATCTTACATTTTTATATATTTAAAAAAACTGCCAAAAAAACCTGCAAAGTCGAACCTTGCAAATTGCTTCCTCAGTATTTTACACATTTGACGATGCTTCCTCTATGAGGAAGCCAAAGTTGATCAATATACTTCCTGATAGAGGTAGCTTCGTTAAAAGTGTAAAATACTGCGGAAGCAATTTGCAAGGTTCTACTTTGCAGGTTTTTTTGTTCTTCATTTTACCGTCAGAGTTGGTAGAACTTCCCGACTTTTTCACGTTTAACGCAGCAAATGCAGTAGCCATATCATCGCTGAGCGTGAGACGCTGCTCTTCTTTGAGCATTCGCGCTGTTAAATTGTCAAAGTTTTGTTTTGTTTCGTCATATTAGTCCCAAGCTGTCGCGAATCCGCCGAATTTCAAAGGGAGACTTCCCAGAACCTTCGCGACTTTATTAATATCGCTTATGTTTTCATTTATGTCCGCTAGCGCTTGAGCCATTGACTCAACCTTGCTTATCTGCTGAGCAATAGTGTTTGTCTCAGACATCCGATAATTAAAGAATTGTTGCTTGAGGGTTACCTTATTTATCGCAGACCGTTGTTCGTAAATCATCTTCAGATGTTTCCACATTTCTGCTACTGTTGCACACGCCATAACTGTCTGCAACTGCTCAAATTCCACTGCCGTAGAAATCAACAGCATGGCTTTTGCATTTGAATTATCCTATGTGCTTCTCGCTGCCGCCGCCGCCGCCTCGTTCGGTCGTATTGATATTTCGTTCATTAGATCAAGCAGACCTTCCACTCGTAAAATTATTTCCATCTCATATTTCCAGAGTTGGACATTTTTCCCATCGAACTTCTGGATATGGAAATTCTTCAACTTGTCCATCTTGAAACCTCGCTATGCCAAATCTTGGCAGCAAGAATTTTTCCGGGTAGCGTTAATATGATGTGACAATTCATGGAAAAAAATGATCTCACTCTTCTCCGTCCACTTCAGTCTTTCTCACTCTCCATGTCTTCCCTTGTCCGCGTATCCTGGGCCCATAACCTTTTGATATTTAATCAGAAAAACGTGGAGTATCAAAGAAGACGTTTTTATTGAGTCACAGACCAGATAGAAGTGAAGTGACAAGGAAAAGACAAGCGAGTAGTCAAATAACAGAAAGACAAAATCGTAGTTCAGTACGAGCTACGAGCAGGCGCTGATAAATAAATACATCGCATATTGTTTTTCATTAGTAATACAAGTATTACATACGTATTTCATGACACAACAAAATTCTTTATAAAAAATCCCGAAATCACAATTAATCCGGTTAGTAAATTCACAAAAATATTTTAAAAAATGCTGTGTTACTTCTCGGCCAGGTAAAAAAAACCATTCGATAAATTCTCAGCTATTTAACAAAAAAAAAACAATCTCCATATTCGTTATCTCGAAATTATTCCCAATTCTTAATTCCCCGAGCAAAAAAAAAAACGATTCGAATCATAAAACTCTCATTTTCGCATTTTCGGGATAAAAAACCAAAAACAACGGAAAATTCCTGTCCCAAGGTCAGATGGTGGGGGCAGCCACGTTGGGTGCCAATTTGTTACCTGCTCGAGTCTAGAGCCATACCCGGGCTAGCTTCAAAAATACCCGCCAGCTAGTTTTTTTTAAGGGGGAGGGGGGTAGAGTCTGTACGGTGAAAAAATGACCCTTTTTACTAATGTTTTTTACAAGATACGGGCAGTGCATTCTAAAGTTAATGATTAGTAATAACTACGCCGTTGACAACAAATCTCCGGAGACGCCTCCGAAAAAAGTGGTTTTGCGGTGACGGTCATAACTGGTCACTCGATTATCCGAATTCAAAAAATCAAATTGATTTCGTTAGTTTATGAGTTTCCCCAGGTAAAGCTGTGAAGATTTTTTCGATTTTTTTAACGCTCGAAAGTAAAAAAATGCGATTTTCGCCGAAAAAATCGCACAATTTGTTGTTGTAAAAATAATAAGAACACATTTTTAAGAAACTCGACAGCGTTACCTGATAAATTATACAAAGAAAGAGTGTACCAAGTTTGAAAAGAATCGATGCAATAGATTTTACGGCACAACCGTCACCGACTTTTAAAACATGAAGTGTGGGAAAATCGCTTTAAAGTGAATACGTATGTACGAAATGACACAGCGCCTCGGATGGTTAAAATTTCATATCTCCGTCAGTTTTGCTGCGATTGCTCTAAAAATTTGATACAACATTCTTGAGATGTTGAGCATTAATAAAAAAAATGAAAAAATTAATGGAAAAAAAATGTTCAAGACCCTTCCCCCCCCCCCCCCCCCCTTAATTGCTCAGGGCGCCATCCACACTCTCAGCGTGGCCCGTGAAGTTTGTGATGAGTGAGAAAGCGCGATAGCTGCGGATAAACATTATGGAGGAGTCGAGATACAACCGCGTGTTTTCATGTTGAATGAAACTGACTGATATTCACTTGAATGCAGAAATTCGAGGAATTCTAGCGCAATATTTTTTTTTCTCTTCGTGTCTTTCAGCTCCAAAGCTGATGCGCTCTACGTTCTGAGGAGTAGATCGAAAATCAAACACGATGGCCGTACGATGTACGTAAAAAAATGATCTCACGGCTCGCCAACTAGAACAGCTCCTACAGACGAAGACAGCATTGGAGGAAAGAAAAAAGGCCGGTGAATCGAATATCATAATTCGGTATCAGCGCGGAGTGCCGAAAATAGTGCAAATCGCGCGTCTCCCACAAAAAACTGACCGATGCGCGCGAGTGGTCTGTTTATTACCAAAACGTGCGAGGTTTCCGTACTAAATTACTCGATCTAATCGCGTCCGTCGTTCTATCAGCTGTTGTGCACGACGTATTAGATTTTTCCGAAACGTGGCTTAGTGACGACATAAACTTTGCTGAACTGGGACTTGTGGGATATAATATCTACAGATGTGATAGGAACAGTCGAACGAGAGCGTTTTCGTTCGGAGGCGGTGTACTAATCGCGGTTCGTAGCTCGCTTAAGTCGAGCAGTTACATGTTTATATGTCGGGCGCTTGTGGCCCGCACGTTATTGGTGCTATATATCTGCCACCTGCGTCGTCGGCTCTCCTGTATCGTTACCATGCTGAGAGCGAGCTGTCAGTCACATCGAGGTTCGCAACATCATCACTACACCTGTTTGGTGATTACAACTTTCCTCGCGCAACGTGAATCCATGGCCGGTGTGAGTTGTCAGTCTATTTGTGTCACACGTTGTCGCTAAATGAGCTGGAAGCTGCCTCAATCATCGCCACGGATTTCAATAGCGTTAATCTGCGTAAAAAAATTATATCCCAAACGAATTCGGTACACTGCTCGACCTGTGTTTCACTTCGGTTGCACTGTGCCCTGTTTCCTCTGCTACAGAGTGCCTATTAACGTGCGATTTGTACCACGCTGCATTGATTTTTTCGATGTTAGGTGTACAGACTACCAATAGAACACGCGTTTTTGCCTCCTCGTACGATTTTAAGTCGGCCGATTTCGACTCGCTGAAGTATTTTTGCAATACTTTCGAATAAGGCCATTTGCTCTCATCTGTCTCGGTCGAGACCGCAGTCGTGACCTTCAATAATGTTATTAACCAGGGAATTGCAAACTTTGTCCCGTTAAAGAATTATTATCCGTCAAACTGTAGGATATGGTTTTCCGCCGAACTAAAATAACTGATAACACGTAAAAAAATAATACACGCTCGTTTCAAATCGTCTGTTATTCAAGCGGACCATGCGGAGTTCTCACGGCTCCGTGCGCAATGTAAAACACTCGCAGACAATTGTCATCGTGCATATATTCATAATATTCAGGCTAACGTAACAGGCAATATAAAAGCTTTTTGGAGTTTTGCAAACACTGGTAGAGAGGCTGATGCGGTACCGAAATCTCTCTCGGTCGACGGTGTCACTGCGTCTACACCCGTCGAAATTGCTAACTTGTTTGGAGAGCATTTTCAGTCTGTTTGTTCTGTTGACGCCGGACTTTTACCGCCATTACCCCGTCAGCCTCTGGTCCGGATCTCCGACCTTGACGTCTCCTTTGTCGTCGTTTTCGAGGGTCTCTCGTCTCTCAACTTAAATACCGGACCGGGGCCAGATGGTTTTCCACAGCTCTTATTAAATGCCTGTAAATTTACGTTGGCCGTTCCGATCCATATTTTATTCTCGCGCTCATTGCCTCTCGGTCCCTTCCAGGATACGTGATTATCACCTCGGCGCTTCAAATGCTAGGGTATGTTCGTAGAGTTGCTGGTAAATTCGACGACCCTCGGGCTCTTTTAACGCTTTATACATGTCCGGTTCGCTCACATCTTGAGTACGTGTCCGTTATCTGGTCTTCCTACTGTCGGGTATACACAAACTTACTCAAGAAGGTTCAACATAGATTCCTACAGTTCGTCGTATTCCAATTGCGCTGTCCTGTGGATATTACGGATCATGACCATAGTCCCTTGTTGAACCTCCTCTGTATCCACACAATGGAAAACAGGAGAGTCGTCGCCGATTTTCTATTCTTGTATAAAATTATAAATGGATAATTCGAATCTCCTGTTCTACAGTCTCTTGTGTGTTTTCGCGTGGAGATGCGCTTGGCAGGAAATGGAGACCTGTTTGTTGTTTCGTTTTATCGCGCCAACAATGGGACTTCGAGCTGGCTTCCTCGTATTTCTACCCTTGGAAACCCTTGGTTACGTTACAGTACTGCCACCATTCGGGGTTTCGCTCCCAGTGTTTATATCGCTAGTGTATAATACTGTCCCGATTGCATAATGGTTATGGTTAATATTGGCTAGTATCTATCTTCCGCTTTCTTTTTTATGTATTTTCAAATTTTATGGCTTGTTTTTAGTTTTAAGCGTTGTTATATTTCATATTTCATAGTCATAGTTTAAAATTTATTAGATAGCTTTACACTACAGTACCTCTGCCGCTATTTTTGTATTCGAGGGTTTGGCCGTCGTCACGCAAACGGGCTCTGCCCGTTAATGCATTAAATAAATAAATAAATGATTAAATAAATAAATAAATATAAATAAATGAATAAATAAATAAATATAAATAAATAAATAAATTGTTACCGCCCGGGTTACGAGCCGTACCCGGGAAACCGCAAAACCCACCTGCAGCTGGTTTATTCTTCCGGAAACGTGCGCCAGCCACGCTCAGCCCGTAATCCAGCTGAAAAGGTGACAAACAGGCGGGAGGATGGTCGGCCGGCTAACCACAGCCTTCGCTAGGGGTAGAGGGGCGGTTCGGGGATGCTGGCCAAATATTTCGCTTGTGGCTCGATTTTCTCAATAAGAAAACTCAATACGGAAATTCAGTTCTAAAAAAAGACAATTTATTCAGAGAACTACGCGGTCAACGAATTAGAATTTACAACAGTGATTGGCCCTACTAAAATCGGGAAACGGTTACTCATACCACCGCTCCCGATTTCCTACCCGTTTCGAACACAAGAAATAATACAATAAAAAAACAGTGAATAGCGACCGCGAGCTACGAATTACCGGGGATCAATGTCCCGTGTGCGGAGGCCCTACTAGAGCCGCACGTAGCAGCCGACAGATATTATCATAAAAAAACGAAAGAAAAATTAACAACGCGCGAAAGCCGGACAAAAACGCCAGAAGGGCGATACGACGTAGTAAAACAACAAAACGCACGCCCGCACCCAGAGATTGGCCGCGCCAAGGCCGGCGGCCGAGCACGCGGGATCGATCGACGGCCGTATCCTGAGGTGGGAGGCACAGGGACGCCCACGCGCTCTCCAACGAGCCGGTGATCGCTCACGCGCACTCTTCTCCGGGGATTGTGTCAACGCGGCGCACTACACACATGAAAACGGGCGATGCCCGCCGGTCGCTGAGACCGATCGCCCGTGCACCGGGAACACCCTCGTCGCGATCCGCAATGGCCGCCCGCACCCGGGAAGTGCCGACCCGGCATTCGGACGATCGCGAAGACCCGCGCGTAGGCCCACCCGCACGACCGTCACCGTAAAAAACTACGCTCGGAGGAGTCCTACCTTACTGCTTCGGCGTCTCAATAATATCCCTGGTCACCGGGAACGCGCTGGCTCTGTCTCGTCGCAGCAGCAATCACCCAGCCGAACTCAACACCGCGTCCACAGACAATGCCACGCTCGTACGCGGCGGTAACGATCACCTCACCGAATTTCACCTCCTTCCCGCTTCCGCGTTCCGCTCGTCGCGGACCGCGGCCGCACTTGCCTAGCGCCGCGTATGGCGCGCGCGGCGCACGGGAAGGGAAACGCGCCCGGGAGATTCGACTGTCTCCGGTCTCGTCCCTATCTACGCGACATAGTTTTCGCGAAGTGAGTAGAGGAAGCGGCGAGACCCGCGAACGAAAAACTTCCCGGGGACTCCACTGACAGGTGGACTCGATTTTCCCCGGGACATGCAGCAATTTACCCGAGAAACGGCGATCGAATGGCGGCGAAATATTCCGCACGCGAGATCGTGTGATGCTGCGACGCTCGGACTCGAGTGGCGCCGACGTAGCCCGAGCCGGCGCGGCAGCTGGTCGGCTCTCGCGCGGCCGTGGCTGCTTCTGCGTCGCACCTCTCCGATGCGTCGACGTGGGTCCCTCTCCCGCTCGGCGTAGTCTCCCGAGCTCTCGCGTACAGCGACGACGGCCGGCCAGTGGCCGCCCCTCTCCGACTCGTCCGTCGACTCTCAGGTTCCCGTGTAGCGACGATGGCCTCGGGTCCTCGCGACGCTTGGCGTACTCGGCGGCGCGATCTCGGCGACGCCGCGCTTACGGCGGCGGCAATATCCCGGTGGCGACGAAATATAAAAAAAAGAAAAATAAAGGCCCACGACCCCGAGATTAATTATTTTCCCCCGTCTTTCCCCTCGCGAGAGTGCTCCCCGGAATCGCCCGCTTTGACATTACGCTCGGCGGCTCCCCACCGAAATAGAGCGCAATCCGGGCGTGTTTGTAACGCTGGCCGAAAATGAGCGTTACAAAATAAATAAATAAATAAATAATTCATTTCCGTCTCTCTGACCAATAGCAATGGTCGAGGCATATGCACGCTCCAAGTTACGTTCGGTCTTATCTCACCTGTTGTCGTAAAGGGGCTATATTATTCACCATTGTGTTCTAATACTTACCGTGCTCGTTTGGACTATATAGTTGTACATTAGTTAATTCACTTTTGTGCAAAATATCCCTGTCAACAAACTGGAATCTAGACATAACCTCTAACGCGCGTGTACCCCGGTCTCCCCCGCGCTCACCCGCATCGAGCAGTACGGCATTCCCGTCTCTCTAGACATTGTAATTTTTCGCTCATCTCACGCCGACCCCGATCGAGCGGCGCTCGGGTTTATCCGTCAGCGATCGGCCCCCACCAGTGGTATACAGACAATAGCGTGTGCATGGCTGAGCGTGACTTCCGCGTTCAACGTATGCGTGTGTCCAGCATGGTATAGAGTGAGTGAGCTGTCAGCTGAGTCGTTGCTCTTCGTCTCTCTGTCGGCGAGTGTGTGGCGCGTCTGTTTGCGTTATTTACCTCCGGCTGATACTTGAACACTATTCACGTAATTACGTGCACTTATCTATTATCTCTCCTGTTATTTTAATTCTTGGGCATGTGTTTCTCTCGTTATTGTTGAGAGTATTGGCGTGATTAATAATCTCAGTGCCCAGGGACAAATATACTGCAGGGCATGCGGGAAAGGGCCGTTGCGAGATGCTCGAGTGCAATGCCCAGTATGCCATGCCAGTTATAATGCGTCATGTGCTGACAGATGTGCTACGACGGCTAGTGCCGGTTACTCGAGATGTTGTTGTTTGAGGCCCTCGTCGCCCTGCCTACCCGCTAACCAGGGCATTGTCGTTCCTGAACCCGCCATACCGTTGACAAAAGCGGATCTAACTGCTGCCCTTGCTGATACGGAATAGTATATTGTGCAACAAGGGTCGAAAGTTGGCGATTGCGACGAGTGTGAGGTTTGCTGCCCGAGCGAAGCGAGGGCTGCAATCACACGAGTCGCAATTGCCAATTCGACCCGTGTTGCACGTCATACTTTTTGTAACGAGTGCACGAATCTGCGGCACTTGGAATGGCAGTCGCGCGAGACGACCAGTGAAAAGTGAGGTTGTGATTCAAGGGACGAAAGTGAACGAATGAAACTCCCAAGGGACGAAAGTGAACGAAATGCGAACTGCGCATGTGTGACTCTGTCATTTCACCACAGGTTCGCGACTGACAGGCCAACGGCCACTTTCGGCTCGCAAGACTGCCATGGAAAGTGCCGCGATTCGAGCACGTGTTACAAAAAATGATTTAACGGTTGTCCTCGCTGTGTTTATCAATAAAATAGAAGAGTTAGGTGACTCAGTGAAGGCAATATCTATTGAACAACAGAAGCTACGATGTTCGCTCGAGAAGCATTCGGCATCAGTTTGGGCCCGTCTATCAGCGACCGACCAAAGAGTGGAAGACTTGAGCAACGTCGTGAGTGACCTTAGTGATCAGGTAGACGAGCTGAAAATTATAGAGGACGACGTAGATGCAGTCAGGAAGGACACTGAAAATCTTAGGTCGCAAAACAAGGCCGCACAACTGGTGTGCCTGGCGCGGAGTTGTTGGTTGAGTTAGAGGACCGTAAGCGCCGTGCGACGAATGTGATCCTCTACAATGTTCCGGAGGCCCAGGATAGGGATCATCAGCAAGTTGTCGACATTATACAGCCACTCTCAGTCTCCATGGCGACCCTCCGATGTAGAAGACTAGGCCGTTTACCGGTAGGTTCAGCAAACCGTAAGCCCTGACCGGTCTTGGTCACGCTTTCTTCATCAGCTGATGCGCTGCGCGTGGTCAAAAACCGGAAAGAACTGAAGTTCGACAATCAACCAATACGGGTGAAGTGTGACCAGACGGAATCTCAGCGCAACCTCTTGTCAACAGCAAGGGCGGATCTCGAAGCATTGAAGCGCCGTGGTGATAGTAGTTGGACAATAAAATTCTGAAAAGGTAAACCTATCTTAGTGAAACTGGATGAGCAGTAAAAAAAAATCAAAAATCTGACATCATCTCGGAAACTATCGGTGTACTACCAGAATGTGCGTGGGCTGAGGGCAAAATTGCTGGATGTCGTCGCATCCCTCGCGACGTGTGCTCACCCATATGATGTAGTTGTATTTACAGAAACCTGGCTGAATGACACTTATTTTCGACTGAACTCGGGTTTACGGGGTACAATATCTTCCGCTGTGATCGGAATGCACTCACCAGTGCAGCTTCGCGTGGCGGCGGTGTTCTAGTGGCTGTTTCAAAGAGCTTGCGCACTATATTAGTTCCCGCCCCAGTTGCTACTCTAGAGCAGCTTTTTATTAGTATCTCGGGTCACCGAGTCAGTCTGATTGTTGGTGCGGTATATTTGCCCCCCATGTCGCCACATGAGCATTATCAATGCCATTGTGAATGTTTGAAATCAATCTCGGCCTCGCTAAATGTCTCAAACATCCTAGTGCAGGGGCATGTCAATCTTCCTCATGCGCGGTGGCCGCAGGACCGAATCGTCTCCGAGGCAATGTGGATCCAGGGTACCTCGCCAAATGAGCAGCAAGCGATTTCAGCACTGGCGACCGTCCTCGGTAGCATGGAACTCGTGCAAATAAATAATAATCTCTATGCTTTTGGTGGACTCCTCGACTTAATCCTGGCAAACCTCGGCGGATCGGTAGCGGTGTCGGCTGACCCTCTCATTCGCCTCGATGCATATCATCCAGCTCTTCTCGTCATGGCTCCAGGTGGAGGGAGCGACGTGTCTTCAACGTTGAGTTCTCGAGGCGGAGCTTACAATTTTTAACTGTCCGATTTCGACGGCCTCAACTATTTCCTCGCATCGTGTCTTCGCGATGAAAAATGGACCAACTGCCCGCTGGATGGTGCGGCGCTTTCTGTGACCAACGCGATCCATGAGGGACTTCGACGCTTCGTGCCGTGGGTGGACCCGTACACTACGTCATTCTCGAATTGGTTCTCGGCTGAACTTCGCCATCTTGTTACACTGAAGAAAGCCGCGTACATTCGCCAGAAGTCGTCGGGTAATCCCGATGACTACAAATCTTTTTCGGCGTTGCGTGACCATTGCAAGAAGCTCGCCGATGAGTGTTATCACAGTTATCTCCGTGAGGCCCAAACTAATATTGTGACGAATCCTAAGGCGTTTTGGTCGATTGCTAACTCCGGGAAAACAGACAATGAGGTGCCAAATTCCATCTCGTTGGATGGGTGTACGGGGTCAACTGAGTCAGAAATAGCTGATCTATTCGCTGTACACTTCGAATCAGTCTTCGAGCGCGACCGTGGGTCGGTCCCGCCGCTACCGAGACAGCAAGTGCTTGATGTATCTGGTTTGGTGATTACGATCGCAGAAGTTTTCGAAGCTCTGTCTGCCCTTGATGCCTCGGGCGGGCCGGGACCGGACGGTATCCCACCGGCGGAGCTCAAAAACTGTAGGTTCAGTCTAGCCCGGTCTCTTCACGCGTCGTTTGTGCGGTCGCTCGAATTGGGCGTATTTCCGTCGTCTTGGAAGGTCAGCTCGGTCACGCCAATACATAAGTCTGGTGAAAAAGGCCTGGTGTCGAACTATTGTCCGATATCCGCGCTAAATACGATTCCACAGCTGTTTGAATCCATTGTCACACGCAAGCTTACTTTGATCTTCTCTAGCATCATAGTTCAAGAACAGCATGGTTTCGTTACAGAGAGATCAACGGTGACAAATCTGGCATTTTTTTTACCAATTTTGTCGTAACAGCGCTCTCCAATAAATCCGTCGTGGACGTGGCCTATACCGACTTTTCGAAGGCGTTCGACCGCGTAAATCACCGAATCTTGTTATTCAAACTCGAGTCTCTGGGTATATCGGGTAGCCTCCTTGCGTGTATTCAGTCCTACCTCGCTGATCGGCGTCAAGTAGTTAGAGTTATGGCGTCGTATTCGAGGGTGTATCACTCCTGCTCGGCTGCCCCTCAGGGGTCCCACTTGGGCCCTCTGCTTTTCAATATCTACATTAATGACATTATAGGAGAGATACACCACTCGGATGCCTTATTATTTGCGGATGATCTAAAAATCTTCAAAGTAATATCTACAGCGAGTGATTCGGTTTGTCATCAGGCCGATCTTGACAGGATCGCGGCGTGGTGTTTAACCAATGAGATGGACGTGAGTGTGGCTAAATGTAAGATCGTCCGTTTTTCTAGGGTTGCCCAACAATTCATGTTTGTCTACAGGATAAATGGCGAAGCTCTTGATTTGGCAACTACTATTCGTGACCTCGGGGTTACCATGAATGCATCTTTGTCATTTTCAGGTCACATTCAGATAATCATCGTTAAAGCGTTAAAAACTCGCTTATGTTAAGCGAGTTGCGGCGAACTTTGATGACCCTCGTGCACTTCTTTCCGTTTATAACGGGCTTTGTTCGTTCTCATTTAGAGTATGCGGCTGTCATTTGGGCACCTTACACGAGGGTCCAGTGCGATCTTCTAGAAGCTGTACAACACCGGTTTTTAAAATTCGCGGCGTTTCGGTTAGGTCGGACTATGATTCCATTGGATCACGATTATGATTCGATGTTGAAGTTTTTAGGTCTCCCCACACTTGAAGAGCGGCGGGTGGTAGCTGACCTCGCCTTTCTGCATCGTTTGCTTTTCGAATCTGTTGATGTGCCGGCACTCTGTGCTTTGATCCGATCGAGGCAGGACTTCAGATTCACGAGATCCAGCGAGCTATTGGCTGTTCCGTTTCACAGCGCTAATTACGCGTTTCATAGTTGGCTGACTAGGCTTGCGCGACTTGGCAATCACTACTTCCCCTTGGTGAACGCTCTCGATTTACCCCTTCCTCAAGTAAAGGCAGCACTCTATCGCCTCTTTCGTACAAATTCGTAACTCCGATCTGTTATCTATTGTAATATTGCGTGTATATATAACGACTTGTTATTATTGCTGTTTTGTATTGGTGTGGGGCTTGTCCCTACGCCCCGGAATTGGGTTTTTACCCGTTTACTTGAATAAATAAATAAATAAGTAACAATCAAACAAACATACAAGCAGGCAAGCAGGCAAGCAGGCAAGCAGGCAAGCAGGCAAGCAGGCAAACAGGCAAGCAGGCAAGCAGGCAAGCAGGCAGGCAAGCAGGCAAGCAGGCAAGCAGGCAAGTAGACAAGCAGGCAAGCTGGCAAGCAGGCAGCAGGCAGGCAAGCAGACAGGCAAGCAGACAGGCAAGCAGACAGGCAAGCAGACAGGCAAGCAGACAGGCAAGCAGACAGGCAAGCAGACAGGCAAGCAGACAGGCAAGCAGACAGGCAAGCAGGCAAGCAGACAGGCAGGCAAGCAAGCAAATAAATAAATAAATAAATAAATGAATAAATAAATGAATAAATAAATTATTACCGCAGTATAAGCGAAAGCAATTTTGTCTGATTCATGAAGAACTAATACATTTTTAATTTCTAATTTTTATTAATGTTTGCAAAAAAGAAAATGGGATTAAAATGTGAATTATTCTTTTAAAAAACTCACATGAGTCGTTGATAATACGGTTAGAAATTTTAATATTGAATTAAAAAAAAAATTAAACACAAATTAAATATGTTATAACGCTCATTTATGCGAGCATTACAAATAAGCCCGCATTGCGCTCTGTCTCGGCGTGGCGGTTGGCCGCCGCGCGTAGGATCAGCGCGGGCGGTTCCAGGGAGCACTCTCGCGCGAGGGGAAAAACCGGGGATACTCGATCTTAATGCCGATCGGCCTTTATTTTTCTTTTTTTTATATTTCGACGTTGTTGGGAGGTCGCCATCGCCGTCGCCGTATGTCCATCGCCGCCGGCGCAATATCGCTGCCGCGAGCGCGGAGTCGTCGAGATCGCGTCGCCGGGAGTCCGAGCGTCGAGGCATGAGTCGGAGAGGGGAGGCCGCCGGTCAGTTGTGGCCGCTACACGAGAGTGCTCGGGAGGCTCCGACAACGGGAGGAGCGACCGCCGTAGACGTGCCGGAGGGGGGCGACGCAGCAACAGTAACGGTCGCGCGCGAGCCGATCGGCCGCCGCGCGCGCTCGGGTTACGTCGGCGCCGCTCGCCGCATCACCGCGCGATCTCGCGCGCGGAATATTCCACCTTTTCAGGCTGCGTTGGCGGCAGATCCCGGGGAAAATCAAGTCCACCTGTCCGTGGAGTCCCCGGGAAACGTTCGGTTCGCGTGTCTCGCCGCTTCTCCCCATTGTTGCGCGAAAATTGTATCGCGCGGACGGGGACGACCGGAGACGGTCAAATCTCCCGGTCGCGTTCCCCTGCCCGCGCGCCGCGCGCGCCCTACGCAGCGCTAGATGAGCGAGACCGCGGTCCGCGACGAGCGGAACGTGGAAGTAGAGAAAGAGGGGAAATTCGGCGAGACGACCGTTCCTGCCGCGTCCGAGCGGCATTGTCCGTTGACGCGGTGCTGTGTGTGGTTGGGCGATTGCTGCGTGACGAGGCAGAGCTGACGCGTTCCCGTCGATTTTGGATTATATTTGGCAGTACCGAGGCGAAAAGGTAGGATTTCTCCGGGTATCACGTATTTTGAGACGACGATCGTGCGGGTAGGCCTACGCGTGGGCCTTCATGATCGTCCGAGGGCCGGATCGGCACTTCCCGGGTGCGGCTGGCCATTTTGGGTCCCGGAAAGTAGGTTAACGGGCAGGAACTTCGGCCCCCGAGAACGCGGCTAGGGTGCTCCTGGTGCGCGGGCGATCGGCCTCCATGCACGGCGGGAATCGCTAATTTTTGTTTAGGGCGCCGTGTCAACGCAATCTCCGGGGAAAAGTGCGCATGAGCGACCGACGGCGCGTTGGAGAGCGCGTGGGCGGCCTCACGGAAAAAACGACTTGGTTGGTGTAACAAAGAAATTGGTTATCTGCAACGAATCGCCTTGGTTATATATGCGCCAGACGATTTTCTGGTTGCATGAACCAATGGAACTTAGTAAGATTAGATTAGTTTCGGCAACCAAGTAATTGGTCGAGCCAACTACGATTAAATAATTGGAATAACCAATGTACTTGGTTGGAGCAACCATTTCACCGGGCCGGTTTAACCAATTTACTTGGTTGGGGCAACTAATGCACTTGGCTAGAATAACCAATTTTCTTGGTTGATTCAATCAATTTTTTTATTGTAGCCAAAATTTTTTTTTTTTCCAGCGTATGCCGTCAGGCTTTTATTCTCCCACCCCCTTGGTCCTCGTAAAGTTCCTCGGGATGGCGCGCAAATTAGTGCATCGCTAAGCGGTCACCCATCCAAGTACTGACCGCGAGTCGAGTTGCTTAACTTGGGTGATCGACAAAGCCATACACCGACCGCGCACCCACGCTGTCGGTTGTGGTATAACATATTTTTCACCGTGAAATACTGTGAATTATGGGAATCAGATCTCACTGATAGAATGTTTAAACAAACTAAAGCCAATAAACGCACGCACGTGGCTTATAATGCAAAAACACGCAGTACGAAGTTTTTCCTCAAGCGGTTACGGGACTAACGGCCGATGACGGTACTAACTAAAATAACTAGATGTTCCATCCAATAAAATAGGTAATCTTTAGTCCTACCAAAAACTTGGTTATAAGGCAATGTGAAATACCGACGCGCACCTCAAAAGTTTGGAAGTGCAGTTTTTCGCGAATTATGAACGAATCGAAGCGAAAATTGAAATACAGACGCCAGTAACGTGAATCTCGTTAATCAATTAGTCAGAATTTGTATTAAAAAAAAAAAATTGTAGATCGATTACCTCCTGATCGATTACCTCCAGAACAAAAATCTGGAGGTAATCGATCTGTAATTTATTTTTTTCGAAAATAAAAATTCTGACTAATTCATTAACGAGATTCACATTAGTGGCGTCTGTATTTCTATTTTCGCTTCGATCCGTTCATAATTCGCAACAAACCGCACTTATGAATTGTTCAGGTGCGGGTCGGTATGTCACATGCCCATAACAGCAGTCATGACAACCAATTCTCGTGGTTAGCTACAAATCCTTGATCGAGGAACCTATTTTTATTGGTCATATGCACTAAAGTATGAACCAAGTTCCCGTTGGTAAAGGAACCAAGTGTGCGGCATTAAATCAATGAAACTATTGGTTACAATAACCAATTTTGTTTAACCAATAAAAAATTGGTACGTTTAACCAAG
This sequence comes from Pimpla rufipes, assembly GCA_963932165.1. Lineage (NCBI taxonomy): Eukaryota > Metazoa > Arthropoda > Insecta > Hymenoptera > Ichneumonidae > Pimpla > Pimpla rufipes. Next base: position 8,214,379 of record OZ010637.1, read on the forward strand.
TCATTTTCTCCGTGCTTCTGCCTCCCTCCTCGTGAGACGGTTGTCGACCGGTCTCGCGCGTCCGGCCGCCGGACTTGGCGCGGCCTGTCCCCGGGTGCGTGCGAATTGCGGTTGTTTATTTTTGTGTCGTTGTGACTAATCGTTTTTTTTGTGATCGTCGAGTCGGATACTTTCCGCCGGCCGCAGCGTGCGTCGTAGTAGGGCCTTCGCGGGCGGGAAATTATTTTCCGGTCTTTTTGGTTAGCTCGTGGTCGCGATACTGTGTTTTTTTTGTAATTTATTGTTGATCGACGCGCTTAAGAAATCGGAAGCGGCGAATTGAGTAACCGCTTCCCGATTTTAGTAGGGTGAATGTTTGTTAAAACCGCGAGAATAAATTAAAGTTTTTTTTGTGTGATCTAAATTTTTGTTTTGTTTTTTTATTTTGTAAATCGAGCCTAAGCGAGATCTCCGGTCAGCGTCCCAGAACCGCCCCTCTACGGGTAGAGGGGCGGTTCGGGGGGGGGGGGGGGGCAGCCTTCGCGACGGGTCGCGAAGGCTAAAGCTAGCCGCATCTCCACCTTCCCGCCTGTCCGTTCCATCTCGCGTTTTTTCAGCTGGGCTACGCGCTGCGCGTGGCTGGCGCCCTATCCGGAAAAAGATAATCCAGCTGCAGGTGGGTTTTGCGGCTTCCCGGGTACGGCTCGTGACCCGGGCGGTAACAATGTTAAGATGGAATTTTTTGTTTTTTAAATGGAAGTTAAATCAATTAATAGACATTAAATATTGTTTTTACGAACTTAAAAATAAAAAATTGTAGATTGAATTTCTTTTTAATGAAATTAAATTATTATACTTTTTTAATTTTAATTACACAAGCGTTCTTACCATCTTGAGCTCCTTGAATCTCATGCCATTAAGAAAGTGGCTGCGTCGGGGGTTGAGCAAATGGTTTTGGTAGAGCGGATGGCTGCGGCGTCGGTGGTTGAGCGTGTGGCTGTATATTCGGCGGCTGCAAAATCGCCGTATTCAGTAGCGGCGCAACCTTGAACCAATACACGCCGAAGTTGTAATTTAAGACAGCCACGTGCTCCAACATGTCGATGTATGTCGTGGTGTTGGTGTTGTACGTGTCGATGATCTGATAAATCGCTCTGTGGATGATGAGAGGTGGCAGCGACAAATGCATCCAGGTCCTCGGAATGATAATATCCGGCGCGATCCTGGTGTACATGGACTCATTGTACATGCCCCGCCCATTTTTTCATTCAGAGCGCCGCGTTTCCTGATGGGGGGCTTCACCCCCGAAGCCCCTAGTGGGGGGGGGGCTCCGCCCCCAAAATCCCTCCAACAATTACCCGGGAATAATATCTCTTCGGGATATCTTTCCCTTAGACCATTTTTAAGGCACTCGCTTGGACGTCGCGCTTCGCGCTCGGTACGGTTTAAAAGTCACGCTTCGCGCTCCGTATGGTTTGGACGTCGCGCTTGACGCTTCGCGCTCCGTATGGTTTGCGACCAATCTCCGTAAATAATGGTACGCTGTAACGGGTCAGGTGTTGGTGGATGTCCAATAAGAGATTATATTGATTGGACAAAAGCTCTTTATTAAAAGAGAGTAATTATAAGTGACGATGTTAATGAGTGGGTGGTCGAGGGAGAACTGGTGAGCTCCACCTACGCTCTCGGGGCCCTTTGTCCCCGCGCAGTATCAAAGCGCGCTGATAAGCGTGGCCGCCGCGCGCTCGGTGGCTGCGTGGCGCTCGATCCATACCGTGAGAATGTTTACCTAACCTGTCTCACGGTTCAGAGGAGCGGTAGCACTATGCGACCGTTACACATCACCTCTTTCGGAACGATGCTCCGCATCGTAGGGTGTATCTTGTTGGCTCTATATAATTCAAAAGGGGTGCTATTATGTGAACAGAAAATTTGTTGATTACTCTCTTGTTAATTACTCTCCTGGGCTTTGAGGGTACTGCTTATAATTGCTTGCAGTTTCTTTTATATAAGTAGGTAACTCGGTGTTTGTGCCAATCCAAGATGGCCGCCTGGCACATAAGTCCGAGCCGCCATCTTGCTTTCGCGCGACAGTGGGTGTTTGTGCCAATCCAAGATGGCCGCCTGGCTCGAAAGTCCCGGAGTGGCTAGCTTGGTTTTCACTTCGCGCAACAGTGGGTGTTTGTGCCAAACTCAAGATTTTGGCCGTCTGGCGGCGCTGGTGTCGCTGGGGGTAGCCCCTCTCTCTCGCCCTCGTGCTATGTCTTTTGTGGTGAATAGACCTCCGGAGTCGTAGGTGCGACCTGCACAACGGAATGAACACGCATGTCCAGTGGTGAGACGTCGTGAAGAACCCATTGCTTTATTTTTGCAGCTCTGTTCAAACTGCATTTTTAGTGGGGTTTTTCAAAGCGTGGTGCAGGAAGCGTTGTGGATTGCCCGGCAGAAAATCGTATGGTGCACAGTGCGCGTGTTCGAGATTCTTAACCTCCTGGGTAATAATAATTTGAAAATACTCAGTTTGAATTTCACCGTAAGTATAAATTCGTCTCGCGCCCCGAGCAACGTCTTTCAGATTATTTATTAATTGGCAGAGAGTTATATCCCCATCAAGCCACTCGAGACCGTGAGTATGTTCGGTAAAGAGGTTATTCTTTAATCTCACGTCAGTAGGAAGATCTGTGTAGAGACACGGTGGTGCTATTATCCAGTGCAGTAAATAGTCGTGATCCACAGTAAGAACCGAAACTTCCTTCGGAATGAATTCACCGTCTTGGTCGTAAAGACCTTGAATATCAATTACGAAATCCATCTGACCGGTGATTGACAGGCAACTGGTAGAACTCGTTGCAGACTTTGTCTCTCTGAGTCGTCTTGACGTGTACTATGATGAGTAGTTTCGAAGCTGCAGTTCTTATTTATAAATGCCGCTACAGTGGTCGGGGGTGGGGGTTGCGAGGGCGGAGAAAAGATGATCCGCGAAGGGGAACTTTCATTTTTTTCTCGGCGCAACAAGAAAATTCCTGTTTCAACGGGTCCACGGATCGTATGAACCCCCTACTGCGTGGAAAGTCTTCGGAAGAACACCCCGCAGAGATGGCAGTCTGTGACGCGGTCAACGAGAAAAAAAACGAGAAAAAGAGGGTTCTTAGGGTAAATACAACGTGGTCAGTAGCAGCAGCCTTGAGACTTCGTGGGTGCACACGAGAAATCTTGACCATTTCGAGAGAAGACGCTTAGACGCTTAGACGTACGCAGCGAGGATGAAAAACTCTGCAATGGAAAACGGAACCTGCAGGTGTAAAACCAAAGGGTCTATAGCGGTAAAGCTGGGCAAAAAACACCCGAGTGGAAAAACTCTTCGGAAACATCGCCATCGACGACAACGTCGTCATATAAAAAGACAGGAGAAAAGACGCCTACGTGACAAGCTATGTCGTATACGACTACAATTGTCAAGTAAATATTTGCGAAAAATAAATATTTTCTATTATTATTTTAGGCAACGATTGAACGGTTATAGGCACTACTGCGTATGAGAAATAGTACGTGCGGGTACACCGCTAAGGATGAGGATGAGCCGCACGGAAAAGTCAAGTATATGGATGTGGATATTCTTGTAAAATGTTTTTCTCAAGACCTTGTAATTCGATGAATACAAATAAATTGAAAACCAAGATTCCTGTTTTTACATTTTATTTATTTTATATCTGGCGTACAAAATATTGTATATTCACTAAAACTATTCTGAAAAGTGTACCATAACCTGGCGCGAAGAACCTATTTCAACTACATTATCAAATTCGGTATAAACTACACAGTTTGTGGCTTGCACGAGAGATTCTTTGAAGCGTACTTCTAGCCTAACACCGCCGTGTCGTACAAGGTTCCAATGGCCATCTCTTCCGGCTGAGAGATCGGGTGTCAAGTCGAAACAAAATAAGCAGAGGCCCAGAGATTATTCAGATCTTTTAATGGCGCAACTGTCGTCGTCCCAGCAGATACCCGTACCAGAAACTAGCGTATGAAAGGAGTCAACGTAGAGTCTTTCATCAAAATTCGGCTGTAAAGGCTTGCTAGGTATCTGCACTCCATCCACGTAAAGCGACAAATAATTAATTCCAAAATGTTGGAAATTGAAAGGATTCAGACTTTTATCTCCATTAAACGCCTTATTATCTACAAAACCAAGAACAATTCTTTTCGGCAGTTGACAAAAAATAACGTTATGTAGCGTCTCACCGTGAACGCCGTTGTGGATGGTAAATGGTTTCACCTCTACGCGTGTAAAGGGGTACTTTGCACTCCCTTTGCTCAGAGCTCTCGCATGAGCTAATAATACGCCAGGTGCAATTTTGACGCGTCGGACAATAAGGCTCCCATCAGTGATGTGAACAGAATAATTTTTTCCGGAAGCATCTAGCAGGCAGAAGGCATTTCTCGAGCGTACGAGTCGCAACCGAAGCTCAACGCCGTTCAGTAAAAATGTCTCTTGATTGAATATATTAGAATGTAAGTATCCAAGAAGGTCTACTGTTTTGCCAGGCCGCATCATCATCTGCCGTGCAGTTAATCCCTTATTATCCACCACTGCCACAACTGCCTCTCCACCCGCAAGGGCTCCAAGGGCCATGGGAGCCCTGTCAATTTGTTCTGGCTCGTCGTTCACCCACATGCTAGACGTCAGATGACTATCCTTTGTCGAGGCCTTATAAGTTAATAATGTTTCAATATATGCTCGGTAGGCATATGCGTTATTCGATGGAGATACAAGTTTCTGGTTGAATAACACATCTAATTGATTGAAAAGTGAGTGAAGCAGATTGTTAACACGTCCTACGTTGTCGTTTTCCGATGCATCTCCAGCCGGAGGTTTTAATACTACACGTAGGCTGAGCATAGTATGCGCTAGAACAATATATTCATCACCGTGTACTGGGACAACAAATTCAAGGGGGGGCAGAATTAGTAATAGATGAGATGGGTTTATAATGAACACCTTTAGATCAAGAGACGCGGTAGCGTCTCGAGACAAGTACATTTACGGCCGATTACCGACGGCGATCGATTTACCGACCGAACCGACCGATGACGACGAGACGCGACAAGACTCTTATACGCGAAACAACTCGTTTTCGGACACTCTCGAAAACTTTTCTTTTCTTTTTTTAATATTCAGTAAACGAATATGTTTTAGAGCAACACGTAAATTATGTTCTTTTTACGGTCTATCGATTGCAACCAAAATCGTATTTATAGAGAGGCGCACAAGATAGATATTCGAGCTTAATTTTCTCAGCCTCGCCAGAACTGATGTTCAGTGGTCGTCGTCATCGCACACAACATGGCGGCGTCCACAAGCGGACGCCGCCATGTTGTGTGCGATTTTGTAAGCAGACGTCGCTATAGCAGATGACGTGCATCTAACTTCACGGCAGTCACGCTCCATCTCTGTCTCTCTCTTTCTCTATGTATATCTCTCAAATCTCTTCTCGCACATCAATTATCTTGTAATTGGTTCGAACGAATTTCGTGAAATTTTGTACTCGAGGGTTTTCGAGGTCACTGATTAAGAATCTGACCTCAAAATTCAAAAACTAAGAATGTCAATCCAGTATAGCACACCAAAATACAATAATTAACTAATTGATGCTCATACAAACTGGTATATGGGGGTTTTCGAGGTCGCATTTAGAAATTCAAAGTCGCGGATCCAACATGGCGGATGGAAATTTAAAATTGATTTAACTGGAATGAAATTCGGCACTCGGGGGTTTATGACATCGCTGATTACGAATCTGTCCTTAAAATAAAAAAAATCGAAAATGGTGAATCAAATATGGCAGTTCAAAATTCAGAATTGATTGCATCCGGATGACAATTGGCAATCGAGGATTTCAAAGTCAAATTTGAATTTGATCCGCAATTTTGAATTTCTAAATTTTCAGTACAGATTTGTAATGAGCGACCCCGAACTACTGAGTGTCGGTTTTGATTTGAAGTAAATCACTTTTGAATTTTCATAAGCCATATTGGAACCTCCATTTTTAATTTCTGTATTTTGACCACAAATTCACAATCAGCAACCAAAAAAATTCTTAGATGGCATGTTTCATTCAAATCGGAATATTGGTTTTCCCGTGTTTTTGGCACAGATAGTGAAATTTGTCTTGCCGCTCAAGAGAATAATTCTAATCTTGCGGAAACCTATCAATATTAAGGGCTAGGTAATATTGTATTGATGATGTGAACTGGTATTAATGAACAATAAAAAATGTAAAGCCTCGAAAATGAATACTCGTACTTCGTGATTAACAATTTTGCGATAATATCGAAAAATATCTAGTATAAATCGCCAAGGAGAACTTTTGCAAAAAGTAGACAAATACCCCAAAAAAACACCTTGGGTGTAAAAATCTGAGACAAGTAAATTTACATCGGCAAATGTACCTATTCTTACAAAAAGTTGTGAAATAATGAATTTATAAAAGTAAAGCCCCATACTATGCAAAAAGTCGACAAATAATTACCCGCCTCACAACGTCAAGTAAACCCGAAAATTAATAATGATAGTTTAATTAACTCAAAGTTGCATGGGTCAATTTATAAAAATTACTTGTCCGGCCTAAAGTATCGACTGTTGGTGTTGGCGGTCGACGAAACAGTTAATTGTGCGTATTTAGCTAATATACCAGTTGTCATGTTAATTTGATAAGTACAATGGCCGGACAAGCAATTTTTATAAATTGACCCATGCAACTTTGAGTTAATTAAACTATCATTATTAATTTTCGGGTTTACTTGACGTTGTGAGGCGGGTAATTATTTGTCGACTTTTTGCATAGTATGGGGTTTTACTTTTATAAATTCATTATTTCACAACTTTTTGTAAGAATAGGTACATTTGCCGATGTAAATTTACTTGTCTCAGATTTTTACACCCAAGGTGTTTTTTTGGGGTATTCTTCTATACTCGTCTGTATTGGTGGAAGAGTGAACAGATCCAGCTCTGATTTTAAACACTCACAAGAGTGCGGATGCAAGAAAGCCATTTTGAAAATAAATACGTAGAAACACAATCTTAAGATATAAGTTACAAATAATTATTAAAATATATTAGCAGTGGTACGTCTTTTGCGTTTAACAATACGCCTCTTTTTCGTATTCTTACGTGCTACTCTCTTCTTTGTTGATTTTCCATTTCTTTTGCTGTTCTTCTTACGGTAGTTAGATGTACTCGTCTTCTTCTTCGTCTTCTGCTTCGTTTTCTTCGTCGTCGTCGTATTCTTCTTCTTCTTCGGCGTCCTCTTGGCTTTTCGTGATTTAGATCCCGGAGGTCCAAGTGCGGGAAACCCGATGTGTATACCAGCGTGACTGAGCGCTGAATGATGCGGTGATCCACGATTCTTTACCTTATATCCCGAACCACTCATAAGATTATCGAGCGACTCTTCGGCCTTGCGTTTTAATTTTCGACCGCTTTCAGTAACACGATTTTTTAACGCTTCTTTGAACAGTGTGTTATGAGCGACGTCGTCCAATATATTCCACTCTGTATGAAGGGCCTCCTTACCAACCGTGCGGGCACCCCGTGTTAACAATGGCAGTGCACGGCGAAATAAACCGCTCAAAAAACTACCAAGCCCGTGCCCTCGTTGATAGGTGCTACCGACAAACACACGACTAACCCCGCTACCAACGTGACTGTCGTAATGATCAACGTAACAATTCATTTTTGTCAGATTTATTTAGCATATACGCTTAAAGTGTAATGTAACGGTCGACGTTCCACTCTCGAATGACACTGGCGCGCCAGTGTGTGTTCTTATATCTATGTCGATCGTGTCAAATTCTGTTCGTAATAAGGGTATGTAGTTTGGTAGTGAAAAAGTTTTTGTCTGTAGGCCGAAGTACGTATGATTTATATTGTCTATCGGCACAATTCGTAGAAGAGGAGTTTGAACATCACCAATGATGTAATTTTCACATATATCAGTATTCACAAATAATTTATCGGGGATTGTTTCGGACAAAGATGCGGGAAAGTTGGTCTGAAAATCTTCTGTTTCCGCACGCAGCGTTGTGGGTTTGTTAGATTCAAAACTAAGTACTCGGGAGAATTTATCACTGAGATGAACCTCGTGTGTTTGAAGGCATCCTATGGATACACAATTGTCGATATCACGGCCTATGCTTTACATTTATCGAAGTGTAATTACCCTGTGGTATAGTAGCTTTAGTACCGCGCTTGTAGGCTGAATTAGCTAAAGACATGAGTCCTTTTAAGACATTTTCTGGAGTTGGTAAAGGCAAGATACCCTGTACTAAACCTGCATTCAGATCGTGTTTAATACTGTCTGCATTCGGTGTCGTTGGAGAGTGTCGAGCTACTTTTATTTCTGTGTCTTTACCGGAAAATTGCATAAAATTGCATGGAAATTGAATCTCTGTTAAAGCAACAGCCCATTCTCCTGGTCATTTTATTGAATGCGGTAATTGTGTTACAAAGTGAGTCACTGTGTTATCGGGATAATCCTTCATACTACTATTACCGGGTAAGATTAGATAAAACTGATCACGCATTTTCAAAAATATTTCAATCTAACGAAATTCACTTTTTCAAGATATTTGATGCTGGGATCCAAGAGTTAATTTTTTCTGGGTAACCGCGCCAGCTAACAAAAACTTGTTTATTACGATTACGGCCCTTTGTGCGTAAAATTTGATCAATTATAAATTCCTCTTCGTTAATATCTTTTTTCACAACACTTATTTTCTCCTCGTAGAACAAACCGTCAATCACTTCACCCTCCAAGTCTGACAATTCGTATACAGGTGGTTGTCTATACGTGAAAATTCGATGTATTTTAAATATTTCTTCGCTCCGACGTTCTTCGTAACCTCTCTCGAACGCTGTCTTGGCTTTACTGATGCGTACATACTCACCAACCTTGTATTTAGTTATTCGATAACCGTGTTTGTAGCGGCTCTCAATATTTGAACGAGCAATTTCTGCATTGTCCAAAGTCATCACTGCGGGTTGCATTTTTGTGCTTGAATGTTTCGTATCGTTGTAAGCCTTTACTATCGATTGTAGTACATCCGTGTAGCGTCGTATATTTTTATGTGTAAAGTAAATCCACATGCGTTCTTTCAATTTTCTATTAAGTCTCTCGACGACAGCGGATTTTACGTCAGGACTACGGGCCACACGAAAATGGATGCTGCGACTTTTTAAGAATTGTTGCTGGACGATTCCGACAAATTCTTTGCCGCGATCTGTCTACAGCCATACCGGTATTCGGCCGTTGCTTCTATCCAATAATCGTTTGAAGGCTTCCGTAACTGCTGAACACGTTTTATCTCGATGCAACTCGACCCATGCTTATTTACTCAGGACATCTATTACAACTAAAATATAGGAATACCCATCATTGTGATCTTTGAGGGCTAGGAGATCTACAAGATCAACTTCCCATACATCATCAATATTGTTCACCACGTAATGTCGTCTTGGGAATCTTCGACGTATTGGTTTGTGTAGTGTGTAAGCATTTTGGGCTTGCAGCCAGTTCACAACATCAGTCCGCGGGATTGATTTTTTGCTTCCTCATAGAGGAAGCTTTGTTTTCGTGAAATTTTTTTTTTTTCGAGATTTTCATGTTAACATACTCAGAATCACCTAAAACGTCGAGAAAAGTAGTCTAGAAAATATGTCTGTATGTGTGTGTGTGTGTGTGTGTGTGTGTGTGTGTGTGTGCGTGCGTGTGTGCGTGCGTGCGTGCGTGCGTGCGTGCGTGCGTGCGTGCGTGCGTGCGTGCGTGCGTGCGTGCGTGCGTGCGTGCGTGCGTGCGTGCGTGCGTGCGTGCGTGCGTGCGTGCGTGCGTGCGTGCGTGCGTGCGTGCGTGCGTGCGTGCGTGCGTGCGTGCGTGCGTGCGTGCGTGCGTGCGTGCGTGCGTGCGTGCGTGCGTGCGTGCGTGCGTGCGTGCGTGCGTGCGTGCGTGCGTGCGTGCGTGCGTGCGTGCGTGCGTGCGTGCGTGCGTGCGTGCGTGCGTGCGTGCGTGCGTGCGTGCGTGCGTGCGTGCGTGCGTGCGTGCGTGCGTGCGTGCGTGCGTGCGTGCGTGCGTGCGTGCGTGCGTGCGTGCGTGCGTGCGTGCGTGCGTGCGTGCGTGCGTGCGTGCGTGCGTGCGTGCGTGCGTGCGTGCGTGCGTGCGTGCGTGCGTGCGTGCGTGCGTGCGTGCGTGCGTGCGTGCGTGCGTGCGTGCGTGCGTGCGTGCGTGCGTGCGTGCGTGCGTGCGTGCGTGCGTGCGTGCGTGCGTGCGTGCGTGCGTGCGTGCGTGCGTGCGTGCGTGCGTGCGTGCGTGCGTGCGTGCGTGCGTGCGTGCGTGCGTGCGTGCGTGCGTGCGTGCGTGCGTGCGTGCGTGCGTGCGTGCGTGCGTGCGTGCGTGCGTGCGTGCGTGCGTGCGTGCGTGCGTGCGTGCGTGCGTGCGTGCGTGCGTGCGTGCGTGCGTGCGTGCGTGCGTGCGTGCGTGCGTGCGTGCGTGCGTGCGTGCGTGCGTGCGTGCGTGCGTGCGTGCGTGCGTGCGTGCGTGCGTGCGTGCGTGCGTGCGTGTGGTCCAGGCACCGAACATTCAATTGTTCATAACTCAGGAATGGCATGGTGGATCGAGCTAAAAATTGGCACGCAAGTAGAGTATTAAATCTTCCGTAATTCACATATTTTAAAAATTATATATATCCATGTATACAAATTTTATCGAATTTTAAATTTTTCGAAAAAATGGCGTGATCGCTCTAACTTTCGTAAAAGTTCGACGATTCAACTATATACTTCATCATAAATAAAGACACGTTCAATGTTGTTTGGTATTGAATTTCAGCGAAATCGGTAAAGCGGTTCCCGTTTTATAGAATTTTGAATTTTTCGAAAAAAATAAATTTTGCTCTAAATCACATCGAATCTCATCAAATGAACCAAAATATTCAACAGTCAAAAAATAACATACAGCGCTGCCACGTATAAAATTTGGTGACGATCGGTAAAGTCGATCGGATTTTACGCTGTTATGAATTTTTGAAAAAATTAAGATTTTCGCTGTAACTTATGGAAAAGTTATTAAAGTAAGTCCAAACTTTGTATCTAATAAAAATTAGATGTAACGGTGTTTGTAACGGAGTTTTCTTTTGTTCAAATTTTAAAAAAGTGTAAAGTTTTGTTGAAATTCAAAAAAAGTTGCAAAGTAGAACTTTGCACACTGCTTCCTCATTAATTCCCCTTTTTCACAAAGCTTCCTCTATGAGGAAGCCAAAGTTAATAAATAAGCTTCTTCATAGAGGTGGCTATGTAAAAAAGGGGAATTAATGAGGAAGCAGTGTGCAAAGTTCTACTTTGCAACTTTTTTCGGTGGTACGAATTAGATTAGGAGCTCCAGCGTAGCCGGCCGCATGCTCCGGGTCGTAATAGAATTTTCCTAGCGTTGCCATTATATATTTAATGTCTTCCAAGTTTTGGCTTATGCTTCAATCCGCTGACGTCTCGCTGAAGTACTTTGGCTGCTATTCAGTGTACTTTGATTGCTTCTTGTTCGGTAAAAGCTGGGTTGTGGTGTGGCCGTTGGATGTGGAGTTGACAACGATAGATTTTCATACAGCAAACTATAATTACCAACGAATTCGCGAGGAACACCAACACGTCGGAGTTCGGCACCAAACTGGGCGCGTCCAATAGCTCTCACTGTTTTTCTAGATCGCATAGCGTCGTTCACAAGGTCTATAATATTAGCGTCTTTGACAAGCTCACCATTTATGGTAACAGCGCCAATTTTATCCCACTTTATTTGGCTTCTGACAGACGAACTTTTCAGAAATTGCAACAATTGCTCATTGTTTTGTGTATTTTGAGGGCACACTAGCTATTATAGTCTGGTCGTCGATGCGCTCTTCTTCTTCCGCTTCTTCTGCTGCTTCCTCTGGCTCGTTTACTTTACTATCTCTCACGCTCGTATTACGACGATTTTCGTCCGTGAAAAACTGATAGCGTTGTAAGACTTGTTGGTAAAGTTTCCACTTTTCACGTTCGTTAGCAGGAGTCACTGAGCGAAGTATTTCATCTATTTCCGCGTCGAGACGACTAAGTATGTTACCCGGCGTTTGAACCGTTTCTGATTGTTCGAAAGGAATGCTTGTGGTACGTTGACATTTTTCAACAACATCTTGAGGCATTAAAATCATTTTCTTGGCGTGCTGCATGTTTACTTTTGATTTGTTGGTGAAATAGTTGGATAAGACGGTGCCGATAATGGGTAAAAGAAGTGGTAATAAAAATCCACCTCCCTTTTGCACAATTACACGCTTCTTATTTTTCCAGCAGCCTCTGTTATTTCCAAGACGTCGTAGAATATTTTTGTATTTCGCCAAGCGTAGTCTTTCGTTCTTTTTTAATGGCACAACACCGTGGAGAGTGTTTAAAGCACATTCACAAATACACTTTACACTATTTTTATCGATGGTGCGTAGTAACGACGTTCGCTGCTGTTTGTCCAAGTGACACAAGGCGTGCAACAAAATTATATTTTTCGTCCCAATAGACGCTTTAGCGGATGTTGACGGTGCCATAGTACGAAGACAAATGATACGATTATGACTCGCAAGCAGTTATTTATACATTTTTAACGAGCTCCACTACCGCGCTTTGGGATGTACACATAATTGTGAGGATCGTCGGGAAATATGCATGTTCGAAAACGACAATTATCCGGTGTCGATTGTTTAAGGTCTAAGAGTAAATAGCCGTGGGACTTTGACGTTGCGTCACAATAAGCTTCTTGCAGAAACTTTGGATCTGCTGGATTCACCTGTCGCGCGAGATGTGAAATCTGTCCGCGGTCTCGCGGATTCTTGAACGCTACGATGTAGTTTGTGTTTAAAGAAATATCGCGTTGATCGTGTCCTTGGTGGAATATATTTTGAGAAATAAAAATAGCACTTACATTTTTGTGGTGACTGCCCTTTGAAACAAATCGACTATTGTATTTTTAGACGATTCGCGCATTAAGTTGTCGATAATTAAATGTTTTGGTCGCGGATCACTAGCGAAATCTGAATTTTGTGGCAGACCTTCTAAAAATTCCACTTTAACACCGTACACTTTGTAGCCATCTTGCTACTCTGAATTGTTGTGCCCAGGGTACAACGATAGAGTCGATGCGCGGCATTACGCACATCGACGATGATGTCGATTCGCGGCGTTACGCGCACGTCGACGATAGTGTCGATTCGCGGCGCTACGCACACATCGACATACGCGCGCCGCGGCCAGCGGGCCGGCGGCAGCGCGAGCAGGCAGGCAGGCGGGCGCGGGGGAACGCGGGCAGGCGAGCGCGCGGGCAAGCGAGCGTCGCCGTCGCCTTACCGACCATACAGCTGAGTCGGCATTGCGGCAATCAGTGTAATACTCGTACCGTATGGTATTGATGCATACGATACTCGATGCATCTTCGGTACCAAATGTAGAACAGTGAAAGATAAACAGAGATTGCCGAAATTAGGGCAAATGCTGAGGTGTCTGTTCTCTTACCTGTATATAAGGACCAGAGAGCAGACACTCGTCAGTCATAATCGACTCCTGGAACTGTACGGTTGGTTCGGGGTAAAGATCCGAGCAAGGGATTTTACCACATAAGGTCAGAATAAGTTAATCATAGTGTTTTAATTAGAATGTGCAAACAATCTAAACATTGTTTAGTTGAAATATATAAACAATAAAAACATAGTTAAATACCAAGTGTAAACAAACTAACATTGTTAAATTCGGAAGTAATAAATTATTGTTTTATATAAATGTTCGTGTATCAGTTGGGTTCCAACCCTTAACTGGCTAAGTCCAAACATAATTCTTGAGGTCAACCCTCAACGCCGGCGCTCGGAGTAGTTAACCGGGTTTCGGCGGTATAACGTTGGTGGCAGCGGTGGGATTAGTCAGAGTGATTTCGAACTAAATAATAAACATCGCTGATTAAAACACCATTAATATAAAAAAAACATGCAAACGTGAAACCTTACGTGAGCATCGGCTACTGTAATACCAGTAAAGAAAGAGGCTCTCAAGGTGGGAGAGAGTCCAGCGAAGGAACCAAGGACAAAGGAACCAAGGTTCAAGGGAAGTCCAGCGATCAGAACGATCTGACTGGACAAGCCGTCACCCGAGCAATTGACGGAGGACCAACCGTAGTAACCGAGGAGCTGCAGCAACCTCGAAGGGCGACACCAAGCGTCAAGACAGTTCCAGTAAGGGAAGCCAACACGACCGCAAGGGTCAAGGCCATAAGGGCAAAAAGGGCATCCCGGGAGGTGGTATGAAAACACAGCGAGTGGTACCACATAATACTCACCGAAAATAATTGCCAAACCAGTTACACGCTACGAGCGCAACTGAGGCGAAATACAAGGCCATTAAAGCAGCCGCGAACGACGAAACCAGAACGGGATCACCAATCCTGATGCAACGGAAACGCAGTTCAACTGGTACGTGGAAATACGACAGGAAGTCAAGGGCATAGTTATGTGAAGAAGTTCATCACAAGCCGAGGACATACCAGCTCGAACGACAACCCACAAAGATTACTGACCTAAATTACTTAGGGATAACGTTCTTGCGTAATAAATCCGGAAGCGCCAGTAAATTGGACAAAATGATTCGTCAAAGTAGATTATTGGAAATATTTCTACTCGCGGAACGTTTAAAGATGGAAGCCGAGGCAGAGGCCACCTTGTCAAATGAACAGATCGCGCGGCAAAATGGGGAAAATACCACCGGTGTGGAGGTACCCGAAACCGAGTATGCGGATTAACAAATACATCACGACACCTCAGAGAACGAGCAGTGCGACTTCAACTGGGCAGATGAAGTGGAGGCTGAGTATCTGCGGACGCAGGTACCGGAAAACCCTCTGGACGCATTGACAAGACGGATGGAAGCACTGGAACTCAGGTTTGAAGAGTTTTGCCGCGAACATGAAAGGAACATGGCAAGGTTAAGCGCGCAGGCCCAAGTCAAAGAACGACTCCATCGGAGGCCAGATAACTCCAACGTAGGAGCCTGGCAGGTCGGAAAAATGACCAGAAAATCAGAGAAAAACGTTCCGCAACGTGTGCAACCTTCGACTAAGACGTCGAACAAAGGAATCGACAAATATGGGAAAATGTGTCGCGTTTCGAACGCGGGTAACCGGGAAAAGGGAACACAATAATCTCCGGATATCAGGTCCCAATCGACGGGTCAGGCAGGAGGTAATTATGTGTACCTTCTGCACAAAACCAGGTCACAGCGCAACTATCTGCAGGAAGCGGATAAAGCTACAGGCGAAGATAGAACAGAGACAAAGAATTTACGACCGTCAGACAAGAAAATAAAATGAAGTGAAGTGTTACTCAACAGTGTGGCAACGTTTTTCCAAGTGTGTATCATCAAAAATAAAAACTAATGTTGAAGGCCAACAAAAATTGTCATCGACAGCAGGTTGTATAACGAAAATTAAAAGAACTCTTTTAAGCCGGAGAATCACGCTCCGATGAAATAAATAAATAAATAAATAAATAACCAAACCTGTTAGACAAATTTCAAGGAAAAAAAAAATTATTTACTTTAAAGTGAATTAAAGGCCGAGTAAAAACAATTTAACAGACACAAACAGTTAACAGTGCATGATGGCCACATGGAACACGCGCATCTCGCCACAAGGTAATAGAAGAGCAATAAACCTGGTAACATGACGACAGAGGAGAATCGAGGTTGATCGACCTACGGGACACCCGAACCTCTTAAAATATCACGAATTCCGAGCGGCAGCAAGCCATCGAACACGCGTATGACTCAAGCAGCGTTGTGAAATTTTTAATGTGAAAATAATACATTATTTGATTAAAAAAAAATGGATAATGTTATTCGAATCCACTACACATTACTTTTTTAATGAGTAATGGAACAGAGATCCATCACCCATTATTTTTTTAATTTTTAATGGAACAGAGATCCAGCAACCATTACTTTTTTAATGTTTAATGGAACATAGATCAAGCACCCATTTTTTTTAAATGTTTAATGGAACGGAAATCCAGCATTCATTATTTTTTTAATTTTTAATGGATCAGTGATACAGCTGCCATTACTTTTTTAATGGATAATGGAGCAGAGATCCAGCACACATTATTTTTTTAATGGAGCAGGTAATCATCACCCATTACTTTTTAAATATGTATATATTTCGATGTCCAGGTTGGCTTCCCCATAGTTTTCGATGTCCAGGTTGGTATCTCCATAGTTTTCGATGTCCAGGTAGATTTTCCCATACTTTTCGATGTCCAGGTTGGTTTCCCCATAGTTTTCGATGTCCAGGTTGGTATCCCCATAGTTTTCGATGTCCAGGTTGATTTCCGTATGGTTTTCGATGTCCAGGTTGGTTTCCCCATAGTTTTCGATGCCCAGGTTGATTTCCCCATAGTTTACGATGTCCAGGTTGATTTCCCATGGTTTTCGATGTCCAGGTTGATTTCCCCATGGTTTTCGATGTCCAGGTTGATTTCCCCATGGTTTTCGATGTCCAGGTTGCTTTCCCCATATTTTTCGATGCCCAGGTTGATTTCCCCATAGTTTTCGATGTCCAGGTTGATTTCCCCATAGTTTTCGATGTCCAGGTTGATTTCAACCTGGTTATCGAAAACTATGGAGAAATCACCCGGTCTATCCTTGTCTAACCCTGTCTAAACCTATCTAACCCCGTCTAACTCTGCGTAACTCTGCCTAACCCGGTCTACCCCTGTCTAATCCTGTCGAACTCTGCCCAACCCTGTTTAACCCAGTCTAACCCTGTCTAACTCTGTTTAACGCTGCCTAACCCTGTCTAACCCTGTCGAAACCTATCTAACCCCGTGTAACTCTGCCTAACCCTGTCTAACCCTGTCGAAACCTATCTAACCCCGTGTAACTCTGCCTACCCCGTTCTAACCCTGTCTAATCCTGTCGAACTCTGCCTAACTCTGTCTAACGCTGCCTAACCCTGCGTAACCCTGTCTAACTCTGTCTAACCCTGTCTAACCCTGTCGAAACCTATCTAACCCCGTGTAACTCTGCCTACCCCGTTCTAACCCTGTCTAATCCTGTCGAACTCTGCCTAACTCTGTCTAACGCTGCCTAACCCTGCGTAACCCTGTCTAACTCTGTCTAACCCTGTCTAACCCTGTCTAAACCTACCTAACCCCGTGTAACTCTACCTAACCCGGTCTAACCCTGTCTAACCCTGTCTAACCCAGTCTAACCCTGTGTAACTTTGAATAACCCTGTCTAAACCTATCTAATTCTGTCTAACCCAGTCTAACCCTGTCCAACTGTGACTAACCCTGTCTAAACCTATCTAACCCCGTCTAACTCCGCGTAACTCTGTTTATTCCTGTCTAACTCTGTCAAACTATGCCTAACTCTATCTAACTCCGAATAACTCTGTCTAATCCTGTCAAACTCGGTCTAATCCTACCTAATCCTGTCTAACCCTGTCTAACCCTCCCTAACCCTGTCTAACCCAGTCTAACTCTGCCTAACCTTGTTTAATTCTGTCTAACCCTGTCTAACCCAGTTTAACCCTGTCTAAACCTATCTAGCGCCATCTAACTCCGGCTAACTTTGCCTACCCCTGTCTAACTGTGGCTAACCCTGTCAAAACCTATCTAACCCCGTCTAACTCCGCCTAACTCTGCCTAACCCTGTCTAACCCTGTCTAACCCTGCCACACTTTGCCAAACTCTGTAAATAAAATCAGTATTCTAAACGAAAATTTATAATGAAAACAGTATTTTGCAAGTAGAATTACAAAACAAGCATTGCAGAATAAAGCAATATTCTACAATCCACCGCACTACAGTGGACTCTCCGATAAGTTAAGTTCCGAAAAGTTAAGGCACTCCGATAAGTTAAGGATTAACGCTCTGGTAAGTTAAGATCGACCCTTTTCTGAGCTCTTTCTACCTGCTGGCGGGGAAGCGGATTACCCTTTCTACGTCACACTACCTGCGGTCGAACGCATTGTGACAGAGAGGTAACGCGGCAGCTAGTTTCGTGCGAGACAAGGACCGATGAAAGACCGATTTTTCCGGTCTCGTCGTTTCGGGCGCCCGGGAACGGTTTGCGCAATTAGTGGGGATCTTAACTTATCGGCATGGCCTAATCGGCTTTCGGTCCCGCGACCTTAACTTATCGGAGAGTCCACTGTATATTTATTTTCCTCGCTCCGCGAGCAGCGCCGCCTCGATCGCGCGCCAACGCCGCAGACCCGTACTAGTCTGTCCGCGACTGCGTCTGCGCGAGTCGCTCCGCCTCGCCTCGACGCGCCTCGTTCATTGTCTACTGGGCTCACCGGCGCAGTGTGAGCACGTGCTCATTGCAAGTGTGTGCGAGACAAAAGTGTTTGTGGTCGAATCACATCTCGTCGGTCCGTCGTCAGAAAAACTGGTGCGGTGAGCAATTTTTTTGTATAAATATAGAGAACTGATTATATTCGGGCCGGCGCGTTTTCTCTGTCGCGGAATTTTTTAAAATAAACTACGCTGCCATACGCCCTAGCCTCACTTGTATTTGTTCGACGCGACATTTCTTTCTGTATGTACGTGAAAAAAAATGATATAATTATAATTATGGAACGTTATCAAGAGATGCGGTAGCGTCTTGACGCCAAGTATAGAAAAGCAAAAACACGAGAGAGGATATATGCCGCTTGAGACAAGACGCTACCGCTACTTTCATTTACTGCGCGTTGGGACGATCTTTTATTACATTCAAATGTACATCTTGTTATCTCTGTACATACGTCACGTACGAAAAATGTTCGGGTCCAATAATTTTTATTTACTTCTTCTCTTTTGAATAAGCCCTGTTGCAATAAAATTCGTTTTCGCATCGCTGATATATTGGTAATTCATGAAATAGCTACGAGATCACCAATTTATAATCATGGACGACTCGAATGAGCCTTCACGGAAGCGAACGCGAGTCGCGAGAACATGCCCGAACCCGGCGTTGTTTACGTCGACAAGGTCGCACGCGTCCGCGAATCCGGCCGACGATGAGCAGCCGTCGCAATCGGACGACCGTATAGAAAGTACAGGTGAATATACTGAATCAATATTCTTTACTAAATTGTACAATTTTTTTTTAAATAAATGAGTGCATGCTTGCGTGCGTGACAGAGACAGAGACAGAGACAGAGACAGAGACAGAGACAGAGACGGAGACGGAGACGGAGACGGAGACGGAGACGGAGACGGAGACGGAGACGGAGACGGAGACGGAGACGGAGACGGAGACGGAGACGGAGACGGAGACGGAGACGGAGACGGAGACGGAGACGGAGACGGAGACGGAGACGGAGACGGAGACGGAGACGGAGACGGAGACGGAGACGGAGACGGAGACGGAGACGGAGACGGAGACGGAGACGGAGACGGAGACGGAGACGGAGACGGAGACGGAGACGGAGACGGAGACGGAGACGGAGACGGAGACGGAGACGGAGACGGAGACGGAGACGGAGACGGAGAGAGAGAGAGACAGAGAGAGAGAGAGAGAGAGAGAGAGAGAGAGAGAGAGAGAGAGAGAGAGAGAGAGAGAGAGAGAGAGAGTTAATAGTCGATATATTCTCGTGCATTTAGACATCTCGGAGCAGCTCGGACGTCTAAGCCAAATTTCGATACACGACGCAGACGAAACTCGCACTCCCTTGGAGCTGGAGTGCGCAAAGCGTCCTATGCTCGACAGGGCTTTCTTCGAGGTCCAAACGGAAGGTTCCGACATCGCAAAAGTTATTTTGGCTGTGTGCAAATTTTGCACCCCAAAAAAAAAATTTGAAAACGTCGCTAAGGGCGACATCTAATTTGACGAGTCACCTGAAGGTAACAAATCTGCTAATATTAATGATATCTTCTACCATGCAATGATTATTTTCAATACAGAAACAACATCCAGACGAATACGAGGAGTACAAGCAGTACGTCGCGACGAAACGTACGTCCACAGTCGTCGACAGAAAACGGTGGTCGTGCACCTTTTCTCAAGAGGCTTGGGAAGAGAACTGCACTGCGTTCATCCTCGACGCCATGATACCACTGAGTATCGTGGAAAACAAAGCCTTCCGCAAAATCTTCGATGGTATGAACCTATTATTTCATATGGTTTTACTCGTTTGCAGGAGCATTTTTGCATTTTAAATTATCTGGCAGATTTGAATGTGACGAAAAACGGGGTGACGCTAACCCCGCTGTCTCGGCACGCTCTTTTATCACGAATCGATCGAGTTGTGACGGACCAACTTAATGACATCAGGCGTATCGTCGACAATACAGAATACGTCTGTACAACCGCAGATGCGTGGTCGGGCAAGAAACGCCGCTTTCTTTGCGTAACTCTGCACTGGGTGAGTTCAGTGAAACTGACAAATACCCTGAAAATAATGTTATGATTAAGGCCCAGTAAGCGTCTTTAGACGTCCCTGGGAACTACCAAATGACCTGAAAATAATTTTATGATTAAAGTCCAGTACGCGTCTCTAGACGTCCCTGGGAACTACCAAATGACCTGAAAATAATGTTGATTAAAGCCCAGTACGCGTCTCTATACGTCCCTGGGAACTACCAAATGACCTGAAAATAATTTTATGATTAAAGTCCAGTACGCGTCTCTAGACGTCCCTGGGAATTACCAAATGACCTGAAAATAATGTTGATTAAATCCCAGTACGCGTCTCTAGACGTCCCTGGGAACTACCAAATGACCTGAAAATAATGTTATGATTAAAGCCCAGTACGCGTCTCCAGACGTCCCTGGGACCTACCTAAAACCCTGAAAATGTTGTCATGATTAAAGCCCAGTACGCGTCTCTAGACGTCCCTGGGAACTACTTAAAACCCTGAAAATATTGTCATGATTAAAGCCCAGTACGCGTCTTCATAGACATCCCTGGGAACTACTAAATACTCTAAACATAACTTTTTCGGATTTTTCTTAATAGATAGACGAACGTACGCTGGAGAGAAAATCAGCTGCCATCGCGTGCAAGCGGTTCCCGGGAACGCATTCTTACAACGCGATAGCACGGCACTTGGTCGAAATTAACACGTCTTTTAACATCGACTGCGACAAGCTGGTGGCTACCATCACCGATAACGGCACGAACTTTGTGAAAGCGTTCAAGGAATTCGAAGTTGACGGGACGGACGAACGCTGGCTAGGTAAACAATTCTGTCAATTATTGATTTTTGTATTGCTTTATATATTTATTTGAGCGTTATTGTGAGCTCTATTCGTACGTACAGAATATATATTGGACAAATTAATACAAAATATTACAAAATTTAATAATTTTTCATCTTGAGTTTCAATCGCCCACAACGGCAACCGGGGAACCTTGAAAATAAAAACTAAAGTTACAATTATTCTTTGTATGTATACTTATGTGACACTAACAACTATTTAATTTTTTTTTAGAAATGTCGAGTACCAGACAGGATGCTGCAGCATCTGTAGACAGTGTAAGCGACGAGCTGTTGATTGAAGACCCCGCAGAAGTCGATGAGGCGTTCAGTGACGAGTGCGAGAAGCAATTGCCGCAGCATTTGCGTTGCGCGAGTCACACTTTGAATCTGATCGCCACAACCGACACTGTGAAGGTTATTACTCGGTCATTGGATCTCGCTGAAACACACACAAACGCGATGTCAAAATGTAATAACGTATGGAGAAGTCTACGCTCGCCCAAGACCAGCGAGGCGTTAAAGGAGTATCTGGGCATAGCGTTGAAGAGGCCAGCAGTGACGCGCTGGAACTCGCTATTCGATTGCATCAAGCAGTTGGTTTCATGCAAAAGCAAATTGCTGGCCATCGGTAGCAAAGACGGAGAGCTGATTTCGCTCAGAGACACATTTACGCCTCACGATTTCCGCTACCTCGAAGAGTACCTAATATGTACTCAAGATCTCGCGAAGGCTATCGATCTGTTGCAAGGAGAGAGCTACTGCCATTATGGCTACCTCTTACCGACTCTGGTACAGTTGCGGCGACAACTGTTGTTATTGAAAGGCAACAGTAACGTAAGAATCTGCCAACCAATCGTAGCAGCGACGATTCGTGCCCTGGAATTGAGATTTAGGAACATGTTCGACATCACCGAGGAAGGAAAAGTAGCTGCTATAGCCGCCGTAACTCACCCGAAGTTCAAAATACGCTGGCTCCGTTGTCTGCCGCAAGCGAAGCAGAAGCTAGTGTACGAATTCGTGATCGAAGCTGTGGCTTCCGTGTCAGCTGCAGCAGTACCGTCAGAGCCGGAACCCCGATTGCCAGAAGATGAGTGGGATTTCGGTGACGACCCGATGATCTTCGAGAACGTGCAATCTTGCGTCACTCACGCCACATCCGAAGTCACGGTCACGCGATACCTCGAGGACTCGGATACAGATTTTAAGATGCTGCAAAAATACCCAGCCATCCGCAGGATATTTCGGAAATTCAATACGCCCTTACCATCGTCGGCTCCCGTTGAACGGCTATTCAGCTACGCAACGATGCTGGACCTGCCGAAGTATAATCGGTTGACCGACGAGCATTTTGAGCAGCGTATACCGGCGAAAGTGAATGCCTCGAAAAAGTACCAGTGAATTCACGAAGGTAGAGTTATTCTGGTATACTATTTATACTGAAAAACATTATTATGTTGCAAAAATAACCCTAACCTTTGTTTCTCAGTAGGTAGCGCGGACGCCGACCAATCGTAACGAGAAACTCGGAATCCAATCGAGCTCACTGTGGCAATATTTTGTTTTATATAGTTTATAAAGTAAATCGTTACGGTCACTGGTGATTTGAATTTATTATTATTTCTTGTTTTACCTATTTCTTGTATTTTTGTTATCTATAAATTTGTTATCTTTTGTTATCTTTTGTTATCACTTATGTTTCATATGCGACTTGTCGATCGCAACACTACGACACAAAGAACTGATATATAAAAAGATTATAACGAAAGATTATTTTGTATGAAAATGTTTTTTACAGATTCCCAACTGCTCCCCTCTCTCTACACTAAATAGTCTGATAGTAATGTTATGATTAAAGCCCAGTACGCGTCTTCATAGACGTCCCTGGAAACTACTGAATACCCTGAAATCGCCTAAGTCTGTCGAAGCCGGTCTAACTGTGCCTAACTCTGTCTAACCCTGTCTAAACCTATCTAACCCTCTGTAATGCTGTCCAAGTCCGCCTAACTCTGTCTTAGTCTGTCTAGCCCTGTCAACCCTGCCTAACCCAGTCTAACCCTGTTTAACCCTGCCTAACCCAGTCTAATCCTGTTTAACCCTACCTAACCCAGTCTAACTCTGTTTAACCCTGCCTAACCCAGTCTAACCCTATTTAACCCTGCCTAACCCAGTCTAACCCTATGGAACTCTGTCGAACGTTGTACGACTCGGCCTAACTCCGCCAAACTCTGTGTAATCTTGTCTAACCCTATCTAACCCTGTCTAACTTCGCCTATCTCTGTCTAACCTTGTCAAGCAGTGCCTAACTGTCTAACTCTGTCTAACCCTGTCTAACCCAGTCTAATCCTGTCTAACCCTGCCTAACTCTGTCTAGCTCTGCCTAACTCTGCCTAACGCTGCCTAACCCTGTCTAACACTGTCTAACTGTGTCTAACTCTGCCTAATTCTGTCTAACCCTATGTAACGCTGTCTCACCCTGTCTGTAAAATCAACCTGGTCATCGAGATCTATAGGGAAATCAACCTGGTCATCGAGATCTATGGGGAAATAAACCTCGACATCGAAAACTATTGAGAAATCAACCTGGACATCGAAAAGTATGGGAAAATCAAAGTGAACATCGAAAACTATAGGGGAAACAACCTTGACATCGAAAACTATGGGGAAGCCAACCTGGACATCGAAAACTATGAGGAAATCAACCTGGACATCGAAAACTATGGGGAAACAAACCTGGACATCGAATACTATGGCAAAATCAACCTGGACATCGAAAACTATGCGGAAACGAATCTGGACATCGAAAACCATGGGGAAATCAACCTGGATATCGAAAACTATGGGGAAACGAACCTGGACATCGAAAACTATTGGGAAACCAACCTGGACATCGAAAACCATGGGGAAATCAACCTGGACATCGAAAACCATGGGGAAATCAAAATAGACATCGAAAACCGTGGAGAAACCAACCTGGACATCGAAAACTATGGGGAAACCAACCTGGACATCGAAAACCATGGGGAAATCAAAATAGACATCGAAAACCGTGGGGAAACCAACCTGGACATCGAAAACTATGGGGAAACCAACCTGGACATCGAAAACCATGGGGAAATCAACCTGGACATCGAAAACCATGGGGAAATCAAAATAGACATCGAAAACCGTGGGGAAACCAACCTGGACATCGAAAACCATGGGAAAATCAAAATGGACATCGAAAACCATGGGAAATCAAGCTGGACATCGAAATCTATGGGGAAACCAACCTGCACATCGAAAACTACGGGGAAATCAATCTGGATATCGAAATCTATGGGGAAACCAACCTGGACATCGAAAACTACGGGGATATCAACCTGGACATCGAAAACCATGGGGAAATTAAAATGGACATCGAAAACCATGGGGAAATCAATCTGGACATCGAAAACCATGGGGAAATCAACCTGGACATCGAAAACCATGGGGAAATCAACCTGAACATCGAAAACCATGGGGAAATCAACCTGGACATCGAAAACTATGGGGAAATCAACCTGGACATCGAAAACTATGGGGAAATCAACCTGGACATCGAAAACTATGGCGATACCAACCTGGACATCGAAAACTACGGGGAAACCAACCTGGACATCGAAAACTATGGCGATACCAACCTGGACATCGAAAACTACGGGGAAACCAACCTGGACATCGAAAACTGTAGGGAAACCAACCTGGACATCGAAAACCATGGGGAAATCAACCTGAATATCGAAAACTATGGGGAAATCAACCTGGACATTGAAAACTATGGGGACATCAACCTGGACATCGAAAACTATGGCGACACCAACCTGTACATCGAAAACTACGGGGAAACCAACCTGGACATCGAAAACTATGGGGAAACCAACCTGGACATCGAAAAGTATGGGAAAATCAATCTGGACATCGAAAACTACGGAGATACAAACCTGGACATTGAAATATATACATATTTTAAAAGTAGTGGGTGATGAATTCCTGCTCCATTAAAAAAATAATGTCTGCTGGATCTCTGCTCCATTATCCATTAAAAAAGTAATGGCAGCTGTTTCACTGCTCCATTAAAAATTAAAAAAATAATGAGTGCTGGATCTCTGTTCCATTAAACATTTAAAAAATAATGGGTGCTGGATCTCCGTTCCATTAAACATTAAAAAAGTAATGGGCGCCGCCTCGCTGCTCCATTAAACATTAGAAAAAAATGGGTGCTGGATCTCTATTCCATTAAACATTAGAAAAGTAATGGGAGCTGCATCGCTGCTCCATTAAACATTAAACAAAAAATGGGTGTTGGATCTATGTTCCATTAAACATTAAAAAAGTAATGGTTGCTGGATTTCTGTTCCATTAAAAATTAAAAAAATAATGGGTGATGGATCTCTGTTCCATTAAACATTTAAAAAATAATGGGTGATGGATCTCTGCTCCATTACTCATTAAAAAAGTAATGTGTAGTGGATTCGAATTCCATTATCCATTTTTAAAATAATGGGTTAAAAAAACGGTGATGCATTAAAAAAATAATGCATTGTCCCCAACTCTGGACTCAAGCATCGTCTGCGCAAGGTATGGAGCCATGCTAATTACCCACATCAGGGATAAGCGTGACTCGACCTCAGCGGGGAGAAGGCGAAAACTCTTCCAGGCGTACGCCGAGACACCGCACCAAATAATAGGACGATCGTAAAAAAAAATGAGAAAATCCGGTAAGGGTAACCGTGTATCGGGGAAGTCATGTCGGGTAAATAGACACGCCAATGGAAAATCGTGCGTTGGAAATAAGAGCACGCACAAAGGGGGAAATACCTGCGCCAAATCAGGCACACACCGAAAGCCCAAGATTCCGCCACAATCTCGAGACGGATCGTGGCGAAAATGAAATGGCGTATGCCGAAAACGAAATGGCGTATGCCGAAAATGAAACAGCGTATACCAAAAGAAAGGGCGTATGCCAAAAGGAAAAGGCGTATGCCAAAAGATAGGGCGTATGCCAAAAAACAAAGCGTATGCCAGAAACAACTGGGTACCGAAGCAAAGTCCATGCGACATAGAAGACTAAACAAGGAAAAAGTAATACCCTAACACAGGAGCCACGGGTGAAGATATCGTGCACTCCTAGAGGGATCAACGTCCGCGCATGGAAAAGCTGGAAAGCCGCATCATATTGAAGATAGTGGCCTACTACGATCCAGGAAACGATTTTTAAAACGAAAAGACGAGCAGCTGGGAAAACACCGCGAAACGGTATTAAGCTGATTCTTTGGGGTCAGGGGCATCGGAAGTGTCCAAAACGCCGACCCGACAAGAAAGGTAACGTGAGTTATGATACATTCTCTAAGGAAACTACAACCAAAGACTCACGTCCAATGCACTACGCGGATAAATTCGTTTACATAAGCGTGTTACACTTAGATTGTACACCTCGCATTAACATTTAAAAAGAAGGAATGTACCCACACAAAAAGGGACAATAAAAAAAATGCGAATGGAAAAAAATGGGAAACCCATACATACGGGATATTCCACATGTGTTACTCCACAAAATAACGACACGGGTTTGGGTACGGTGACATTTCTAAGTCAGAACCCTACCACAATGGCATTCACAACCCGAAAAACTGGCCAACGGCGCCAGAGAATTTCGGACGAGAGGAGGGCCAACGGCGCCAGGAATTTTTTTTAAGGAAATAAAAAAAATCGCCAGGGAAGCCTGACCAATCCTGGAGGGAAACTGCCCCTACAACCTGCCAAACGCTGAAAAGGGACATGATATCCGGAACATCTTTTCGGTTAAGGAACATGGTATCCGGAACATCTTTTCGGTTAAGGAACATGGTATCCGGAACATCTTTTTGGTTAAGGAACACCAATGGAGGAGACGGAACCACCACCACAAGGAATTGTCCGGGAAATGGAAAAGGGCCGATACGTCGTTCGAAACGGACAAAACGGGCCCTAAACAAACGTAATGCGGAGCAATGACACGTAATTGAAAGTGAAGAATTTGGAACTGAGATCCACTGGAAGCTCTCGCACATCGGAAGGGTCTGTCGGAACAGTCAAGTCCGAGTAATACGTCATGAGGCAACACGAAAGAAGCTGACTCGCCGCAATGGACGACCAGCGAGGATCTTCAAGTTTCCTGTTTGGTAATAATCGCGGCAACCATAACGTCGCAAATGCCATCTTATCGCTGGGGACAAGAGATGATGATTTGCTAATCCGACACACCAAGTAAAGCTAGAGCGGCGATACAAGACTCCACCATTGGTGAAAATTGACAAGTGTGGAACAGCCTATTTTTCCTCAGGATAGTGGAAACCAATCGGAATCATTGGACACCCTCTCAACATAGACGAGCTTCGTTCAACACACATGCAGAAGAGGGAATTCGGAAAGGGACTTCATGATCCCGATCAAGAGAGGAAAATATGGCAAAATTGACAATCCGTATACGTGATGACACATCCACGAATACGAAGGTTGGAAAGACTGCTGACAACAACCGCAAGGAAGACAAAAGGTAGCGACAGCTACAAACAACGGCGTCGGCAGTATCCAAGCGGCAGAGCAGCATGCCGCTATAACCAAATCGCGGAAGGACGACATGCGCCGTCCAACGTCGCGGGATGAAGACTCGAGTTTCCCATACATCGGGGCCACAAGAAGGGCAGCATGCTCACCAACAGGTGAGGTAACATACAAACCAAAGAAGAAAAACAGTGCGCGCACCGACAGCCGAGGCAACAAGGTCGAAGACAGCTCGGACAGCGATAATCTGGACGTGGGGAAAATCCTGCGGCTAAGGCGAAACCAGACGAACGGAACCTGGACAAAATCGCCAGAAACAGTGAGAAATCATCTCAGACGTTGCATAGCAGAGAAAATGAAATTAACCTCGAGTAAACGCGTATGGTGGACTTGGAATCACCAACGATGGCTATCCGGGAAGATGCGGGGCAGCTGGAAACAAACCTCAGCATGATCTACAGACTGCAAATGCCCTGCAGTGGAAGATAATAAACTACGGAAGTTACGCTTCGAAATAAGGTGCAATAGTTTTCCTAGATCTGGCACATCTCGTTATACTGTGAAGGTGGTGCGACCGGCATACCAACAGTACTAATGTACGAATGGTACAACAGACCGAGGCACGCGGAGGAATTCCCGCAGCGTAGAGACCCGGTTTTAGAATAACGGGCAAGAGGGGCTGGAAAATTGATATCAACCCCGACAATCAGCCGTACACCCATAAAATCTATTTGACACGTTGTCAAACACACGTGGTGCAAATTGATGTTGGGGAAAACGTCCTCGTCCATGGCTCTGCGATAAGAAGAAGCAACCGCATATTTATGCCAGGACTACGCCCATGGTTTATGAGAATAAATAACGTGTTGTTCATCTGCAGACTACCAGAATCCTTCTAAATGGGAAGAGCGAAACACAGCGAAAGCTTTCACACCTTTCACAGCTGTGTTCACACAGCTTTCGCTGTGTGGGACACAGCGAAAGATGGAGCATTTGGGAGCTAAATAGGAAGCCTTCTGATTGTTCGACGACGTTGTCGTAAAATTAGCTCTATGGACGGTCAGTGAAGAGCTTCTCAGCACGCACGGCACGTGCAACGACCATTCAGATGGAAGCACCCCCAACCCAAACTATACAACCACAATTTCTGATCGGTCATTGGGGAAAGAGATGACATCAAAGGAGTACAGACGAAGCGAACGCGTTCTGACAAACTCGGAGGAGGAAATCCGGTTGCAATGCGTTACCAAGGGGAAAGTGAGCTCAGAAATTCCGGAAAATGCGAAGGTTTAATTCTGAATGAGGCGGAGCAACACGCCATAAAACAAACGGCCATGTCCAAGCCTACTTGGGTCAGACCTTCCTTAAGGGAACGGATCCACTACCCATCTGCCAAAGACATGCAGAATGGACGATGAAGACATAAAATGAATGGGAAAGTTGTGACCACCGGACAATTAATACAACGACAGCGGTGACCAGACAAATAGTAACGAGGTTCAGTTACAAAAACAAACTATCTGAAATCACGTCAATATGGGAAGATCGAATCCCCGAACCTGTATTTTGGCGATGGTTTACACGGTCACAATTCGTTCCGTATTCCGAACATGAAGGGAGGATGAACCCATAAGGAAAATAAAAATTCGAAGGATAAGGCATCTTCCTCTGATTGGATGTTCAACCTGGGACATCGGCATACCATAGCCGAAAACGAACCGTTGACGTCATCGTCAATGGATACGGAAACTTCAGGAATCAGGGAAACCCAGCGGGACAGCTGGAGGGAGAACAACGCACGACGACCGATGACAAGACGATCCTCAATCGAAGAATGAAGACGGAAAGAACTGTTCTTGAAGAAGAAGCAAAATTTCGCCATACCCTCCTGAGAAGAGGGGAAGAAGCTCCTGGAGAACAGGACGCTTCACGACGCTACATCGCAAGCTTGCGATTATCAGGCAAAGGTTTCCAAGTAACACGCGAGAACCACCTGCGAAGCAACAATAACGTCGCCACGAGGGCATACAGCACGTTAACGACGTGAGCACATGTAACCTGAGCACATTCAAAACCTGAAATATAGAAAGAAAGGAAAGTGCGGTTATCTTCATATATGTGTGAATTCATGGTTGCAAGTCACCACCGAGTAAGCTGACGACTAGTTCATGGGAAAAATAAGTTCCGAACAAAAAGTGTGGAATTTTTTTTAATTAGGCTCAGGTGAAAAATGTATCTCCCGCAACAGGAGCCATACGCCGCGTTTCCTCCAGAAATATCGGCATGAGTGCAGAATATCAGTTAGCACGAACAACCAATACGAAGAAGGTCACCGGGGCTGGTGTAGCCTGTTGACCAGCATGGGTATGCAGGGAAAGCCTCGACCAGAGGAAGTCCCAAATCTCCAAGGCCAAGAGTGGCATATGCGGATTATTGAATCAGCAGCAACCATCAAGCGATCGACATCCACCAACGGGGATTTGGAAGCGAACGGTCGAGGATGAATGAACGCAGGTGACGGGAAGTCGCATTATAATAAAGTAACCGACTGAAAGGAACAAAATCCTGGAGCAAATAAATAGTGCCCAGATGGCGAATGGGAAGTCCAAACAGGGACACACGCACGTCCCAGGAAGTTCATTGGAATACCGCTCTACAACTTAATGGACAGATAACCTTGAGGAAAAGCACCAAGAAGCTCACCCTGTCTAAAAAATCCAGGGAAGGAAGGAATTCGGACAACGGTGATGGCGGGAGTGAAGATACCAAGAGCTCCAGAGTGAAGACGATTTATTCCAAATTTGTATAGATAATACAAGTAAACGGTCGACGGCAATGAAAATCGTATAAAAGGACGCGACTAAGAATCCCAAACGTCGCCTTCCTCATCACTATCACTCTCTGCTCCCGCCGGACGGACGATAGTACCTGGGGCCAGCCAGGCTCCAGAAGCCAAATAGTGTCCCACTCGGACCATATAGTCGCCGGCGAAGCGTCCGCGGAACGAGCGACCCGGGAAACCAGGATCCTGGATGCGGATCCGAGGCCTTAAGATCCTCAGTTCTGCTGGAACCGAAGCTCCTGCTGGTGGATCGGGTGAGCAGTACGGGAGCCGGAGATCATCCGGACAAGTTGGAGCCGATGGTACGGCCTCAGGTTCCAGTGACCAGTCGAGATGGTTATTCTCCTCGCTGTTATCATTCGGCCGAGTCGGGTGGTTGACGGTCCTTCCTGGCAACCAACGCCCAGAAGCCGAATGACGTCCAGCCGAAGTTCGACGATGATCTCCCGGATGACGGCCACGGGCCGCACGGGAACCAACTAGAGGCCGTGATGAATCACCAGGCCCTGAGGACGACGTCACTGACGAGGACCGGAATCTCTACAAATAAGCAATAACAATTAGCAAGGGGAAAATCAGTAGATTATCAAAGTGGCCATTGACGTCCGGTAATATAAATAACTGGGTAGTGGGTAAAAACTGCCCAAGGAAAGAAATAAGCGGGATAATTATGAACTAATAATTAAAAGAAGCAAGGAATATCGATTTACAGGGTTTACGCCACTACGTGTGGGTCCCGTTTCGGAATATAATTTCGCCCCATACGGGAAATGGCAGTGATTTTTCCAAGGAATATGCGAGTCAATCAAAAAATTCAAGGGCGAGCCCATAAATTGTCAAGAGAATTTCTCATTAAGCAATACTACGTGATTTTTCATTGCAAAAAATGATTGCGTACTAAAGTTATGAGAATGCAAAGGGTACCAATAAGGGCCCAGTAAAAAGAGGCATGTTAAGAAAAACAAAAGATACAATCTAGAGATTTTTTTTGTCAATAAAGTAAACTCACCTTTGCTGGAGGGCTCATGG
Source organism: Pimpla rufipes (assembly GCA_963932165.1). NCBI lineage: Eukaryota > Metazoa > Arthropoda > Insecta > Hymenoptera > Ichneumonidae > Pimpla > Pimpla rufipes. Next base: position 8,246,084 of record OZ010637.1, read on the forward strand.
CGATGCGGTTGGCAGGAACTTCACTGATCACGTTGCGAATCGAAGACTTAATGACAATAAGCCGCGGAACTGCCGCTAATATAGGGACTAAATAGCTTCGGTAGCAGAAAAATAGTTTCCGCAACCGGGTGCATTGACCGCATCGGGCATCGACCTCGCGACGCAGCATTTTAGCGGATGAGCAAAACTCGGTGGAGTGACATTGGAAGTCATTCACGACCATTAAATTTATTTAGTAGAAACGCGGGGTTTAACTAGTATTAAGCGCGATCTAGTGGGTTGTCGCCACTAAGAGAAATTTACTAACTAAGGGAACAGATAGAAAATTTCAGTACAATAATCCCCGCTCTAAACCAGTAATACATTAATTTGTTAAATTTTAATGGTATCACGGTGCTCGCCAGGAGACGAGCGAAAAGAAATTAGAATTTCTTTTCTTTTAAGGGGGGAGGAATGTTGTGCCCAGGGTACAACGATAGAGTCGATGCGCGGCATTACGCACATCGACGATGATGTCGATTCGTGGCGTTACGCGCACGTCGACGATAGTGTCGATTCGCGGCGCTACGCACACATCGACATACGCGCGCCGCGGCCAGCGGGCCGGCGGCAGTGCGAGCAGGCAGGCAGGCGGGCGCGGGGGCGCGCGGGCAAGCGAGCGTGCAGGCGAGCGTCGCCGTCGCCTTACCGACCATACAGCTGAGTCGGCATTTCGGCAATCAGTGTAATACTCGTACCGTATGGTATTGATGAATACGATACTCGATGCATCTTCGGTACCGAATGTAGAACAGTGAAAGATAAACAGAGATTGCCGAAGTTAGGGCAAATGCTAAGGTGTCTGTTCTCTTACCTGTATATAAGGACCAGAGAGCAGACACTCGTCAGTCATAATCGACTCCTGGAACTGTACGGTTGGTTCGGGGTAAAGATCCGAACAAGGGATTTTACCACATAATGTCAGAATAAGTTAATCATAGTGTTTTAATTAGAATGTGCAAACAATCTAAACATTGTTTAGTTGAAATATATAAACAATAAAAACATTGTTAAATACCAAGTGTAAACAAACTAACATTGTTAAATACCAAGTGTAAACAAACTAACATTGTTAAATTCGGAAGTAATAAATTATTGTTTTATATAAATGTTCGTGTATCACTTGGGTTCCAACCCTTAACTGGCTAAGTCCCAACATAATTCTTGAGGTCAACCCTCAACGCCGGCGCTCGGAGTGGCTAACCGGGTTTCGGCGGTATAACAGAATAATAACATAGTATTCGCGCAACCTCTACATCGGCCATCTGTGGAATATATTTTAAAAACTTTTTCACAAAACATGTCTTTCCACAACCGGTCGGGCCACCGATCATGGAAGTCCATGGATGTTTCCCCCGTGGATCCATCTCAACTAATGAGAATAGAAAAGATGTGAAAGTAGTAATATCTCTCAATATTATAAAAAGATATCGCCGCCGCCGCCGCCGCCGCCGACGTGATGGACACCCCCCCAGCCCGGATTTTTTCTAAGTCCCCCGTATGACCCCCCCCCCCTAGCGCGGATTTTTTCTAAGTCCTCTTATGACCCCTTCCCCCTTTTTTATACTTTTTTATGGATTGGGATGCCATGACAATGGAACCATTTCCATGGCAACCATTGTCATGGCAACCATTGCCATAGCAACCATTATCATAACGACAATTTCTATGACAACCATTGCCTTAGCAACCATTTCCACGGCAACCATAGCCATGGCAACGATTCCATTGCATTTTCAACGAGTAGTATCAAGTTGGCCATGGAATTTTCAGCGAGAGGTATCAATTTGGCAACGGAACTTTCAGCGAGTGGTACCAAGTTGGCCATGGAATTTTCAGCGAGTGGTATCAATTTGGCCATGGAATTTTCAGCGAGTGGTATCAAGTTGGCAATGACATTTTAGGCGAGTGGTATCAAGTTAGCCATGACATTTTGGACGAGTGGTATCAAGTTGGCCATGGAATTTTGGGCGAGGGTACCAAGTAGGCCATGGAATTTCCAGCGATAGAATTAAGTTGGGTAGGGTTAAGTTAGGCAGGGTTAAGTTAGATGGAATTAAGTTAGGTACTGTTAAGTTAGGTAGTGTCTTGTTAAGTAGGATTCAGTTAGGTAGGGTTAAGTTAAGTAGGGTTAAGTTAGGTAGGGTTAAGTTAGGTAGGGTCAAGTTAGGTAGGGTTAAGTTAGGTAGGGTTTAGTTAGGTAGGGTTAAGTTAGGTAGGGTTAAGTTAGGTAGGGTCTGTCTAGATAAGTTTAAGGCGTCGAGAGGGGGAGGTGAGCGCACGAAGCGCGTGGGGGGGGGGGGGCGAAGCGGGGTTGGCGCGCGAAGCGCGCAGGGGGCGCAGCCCCCTACTATATTTATATATATAGTATATATATTAGGGTGGTCCTTAAAAGGGGTATTTTTAAATTTTGATCTTGCCGCCCCCCAAATCGGTTCGAAATAAAAATAAAAAAATTCTCAATTTTTTTCAGATTTTTTCTACCACATGTAACCCTCCCCCACGGGGATTGAAGTTTTCCATTCAAAATACATGGGACTTTTCGGTCTTCGTAGTCAATATTTTATTGCGGGACTATACGTCGATCGAAAAATCTGAAATTTACACAAATTACGCTATAAACATTTTACTATAAGGGGAAAAATCACCAACCCCTATCCTCAAACTTCGGAGGGCGGAGGGTTGACAATGTCAGGCCAAAAAGATATATGGATTTTGCAGTAAAAAAAAGTGTTAAATGTGGTCTACTTTTCATAACAGGGCTCTGTAAAGAAAAACCTTAGGTCCAAATATACAAAATAGTAGAAAAGATGACATTTTTTGTTACGTTTTTCTATATTTTTGTTTTTTTTAAATGCTACTTCGATAATTACAATTCGTTATTTAAATTTCGATAATCGTGTTACATATTATTAAGGAGGGTCTCTTTTTTGCGTCTGGGTGATTCTTCCGATATTCACTGACGATTTGTAGAACACCTCGAAATACGTATTATGCAGCATTGGCGACACCAGTGGCGGCCTTTGTAACTAAATAACTAGCGACAGTTGGAGTTTTAGTCAAACACTAGCCTTATCTGACAGAATGAACCAACCGAATTTTAACGTGAATTATTTCAACTGTTGAGAAGTCATACAAAAATGCGTGTTATGTTTCAAAATGCAATATATTGATAAATCACTTTTTAATGCTGTTAAGGTAGATTCGGTAAAAAAACACATCCTTTTCAAAAGAGATATTTAATTCATCTAAAATTAATCATTTTAATAATTAATAATAATAATTTTATTGAATAATCAATTTTAAAAATTATCAAAGGTTGTTAATTTTTTCCCGTATGGTGTTACATGTATAGAGTAATTTGTGTAAGTTTCAAACTTTTTAACAAAGAAATAGTCGCATGGTAAAATATTGATTGCTTAAAACCGATAAACACATTGAAAAACTTCAACTCGTTATTTTCAGAAGCGAAAATCTATATAATATATATACAATATTTGTGGGTAGGGGGTTGGTGATTTTTTCCCTTATAGTAATATGTTTTTAGCGTAATTTTTGTAAATTTCAGATTTTTCGATTGGCGTATAGTCCCGCAATAAAATATTGACTGCGAAGACCGAAAAGTCCCATGTATTTTAAATGGGAAACTTCATTCCCCGTGGGGGAGGGTTCAATGTGGTAGAAAAAATCTGAAAAAATTTGAGGATTTTTTTATTTTTATTTCGAACCGATCTGGGGGGCGGCAAGATCAAAATTTAAAAATACCCCTTTTAAAGACCACCCTAATATACAGGGTGTCCCAAAAGTTATGAACAAGCGACTGCGGAAAGGTAGCTGGTGCCCACCCGAATGCACCTGCGAAATTTCAGCTTCCAATTCGCAAAACTGTGGAAACGCTCTTGTGGCGAAGTTTGCCTATCGGTGAGGGGTGCGTCGGACTCACACAGATGCAGAGGCGTCGTAAGCCCCGAGTGCAGGTAGCGTTTTGTTTTCGATCGTGGCTCGGCGCGACGCGGTGCCAGTCATTTGTCATCGACTCTGACGTCACAGCCTCGCGTGGAGCCGAGCGCGAGCGAGTGTTGGCTTCGCGCCAAGTTCGCATCGTGTAGCGCGGACTCAACATTCCGAGTGAATAGAAAAGCAATCATCACATGTTGGAAATGTTAAATGGTACAGAAGGCTTTTAGATGTCAGATAAAATGTTACGTAATAATTATCGACTCAATGTTTCGATGCCGAAACTGAAAATGATTTTTCGCATACTTCGACTGTCGTGCTTGCGCTAATTCATCGTCTCGGAGCGACAGACAACGGAAATTTTGCCGATACATCGATTACCGTGCTTACGCGTTTACTTGGATTTCTGTTCATGCTCTCACCTTGCTCTCACCTTTTACTCACGTTGGTTACATACTTGGTTTGCCATATTTCTATTAATTCATCATTGCTTAAAGTATTTCGAGTAGCACAGTCCCATGAAATGTGAGATTTCATAGGAAATGGGAGAGATTCCGGAGAGACTCCGTAGCTTCTCGGCCACATCGAGAAGGCCCGGCAGCTCAAGTTCGCCGCCTTCAAGATCTGCGACGAGGGCCTGAGTAAGGACATCGCCAGGGTATTGAAGACCGTCGACAGGGTCGGCGAGGCCACGTATGGCTCGACCATCGTCGGGAGTCCGCTGGTTCTTCTCGTTACCATCGACACGGCTTTCGCTGTGGTTTTTCAGATTCGTCGGAATCACAAGAATCTTCCGACACCCGAGGAGAATTCGAAACCCGTCACGGGGCCGGAAGGGACCGTACTGAACGCCGCCGCTGTCGGAGGGCCAGCAGTGGTTCCGCTGGGTCTGGTACCGCAAGCCCGGCCCGTGGAGTCCAACCGGTGAGTTGTTCTTTTCATTTTTTCTTGATACGCAAAAGAGAAGAGCAAACATAGGGAAACAACCGTTCAACCGGTGAAGTTTTCCCCGATCCGATGCGGATTCGACCGAAGAAGGTCGAATCGATTTCCTTTTTTTTTTTCTTTCATTTAGACGGAGATGAAATAAAATTGAAATATTTGCTTTCGACGTCCGTTGAGAAAGGACCGATAGACAAGCTATTGATTATTCGTTAAAACGGCCATATTTTCTTATACCGTAAATAGGATATTCTAAGGAGTGGGATTTTACGATGTATTGCCCCCTCGGAGGAGCGCAGATTCATTTAAAATCGCCGTGCGTACTCGGAAGCTGGATCAAGAAATAACAAGCACACCATTGAATTTGCTGTCCGTCCCAAAAAACAAAGTTGGTGCCTAAAACTTGATAATTATCATTTTTTTTATTCCCGCCACGTTGCCAGGTGAATTTAGCTGCGCTCGTGATTAATACACCATCGGGGTCGTAACTTGTTACCAAAATTAGCAACTGCACCGTTAAATTTTCGTTTCGCATTCAAAAAACAAAGTTGGTGCCTAAAACTTGACAATTATCTTTTTTTTCATTCCTGACACGTTGCCAGGTGAATTTAGTAGCGCTCGCGATTAATACATCATCGGGGTCGTAACTCGTTGTCAACATTAGCAACTGCACAATTACATTTTCGTTTCGCATTCAAAAAACAAAGTTGGTGCCTAAAACTTGATAATTATTATTTTTTTTTATTCCCGACACGTTGCCAGGTGAATTTAGCCGCCCTCATGATTAATGCACCATCGGGGTCGTAACTCGTTGCCAAAAAGAGCAACTGCACCATTCAGCTTGCTTTCCGCATTGAAAAAACAAACTTAGCGCCTAAAACTTTATACTTGTAATTTTTTTTTCATTCCCGACACGTTGTCTGGTGAATTCAGCCGAGCTAGCGATTTTCCTACTATCGGGGCTGTTACTGGTTGCCAAAAAGAGCAACTGTACCATTCACTTTGTTTTCCGCATTGAAAAAACAAACTTGGCGTCTAAAACTTTATACTTGTAATTTTTTTTCATTCCCGACACGTTGCCTGGTGAATTCAGCCGAGCTCGCGATTTTTCTCCTATCGGCGCTGTAACTGGTTACCAAAAAGAGCAACTGTACCATTCACTTTGTATTCCGCATTGAAAAAACAAACTTGGCGTCTAAAACTTTATACTTGTAGTTTTTTTTTCATTCCCGACACGTTGCCTGGTGAATTCAGCCGCGTTCGCGATTTGTCCACTATCAGGGTTGTAACTGGTTGCCAAAAAGAGCAACTGCACCATTCAGCTTGCTTTCCGCATTGAAAAAACAAACTTAGCGCCTACAACTTTATACTTGTAATTTTTTTTCATTCCCGACACGTTGTCTGGTGAATTCAGCCGAGCTAGCGATTTTTCTACTATCGGGGTTGTAACTGGTTGCCAAAAAGAGCAACTGCACGATTCAGCTTGCTTTCCGCATTGAAAAAACAAACTTAGCGCCTAAAACTTTGTACTTGTAATTTTTTTTTCATTCCCGACACGTTGTCTGGTGAATTCAGCCGAGCTAGCGATTTTCCTACTATCGGGGCTGTTACTGGTTGCCAAAAAGAGCAACTGTACCATTCACTTTGTTTTCCGCATTGAAAAAACAAACTTGGCGTCTAAAACTTTATACTTGTAGTTTTTCTTTCATTCCCGACACGTTGCCTGGTGAATTCAGCCGCGTTCGCGATTTGTCCACTATCAGGGTTGTAACTGGTTGCCAAAAAGAGCAACTGCACCATTCAGCTTGCTTTCCGCATTGAAAAAACAAACTTAGCGCCTAAAACTTTATACTTGTAATTTTTTTTTCATTCCCGACACGTTGTCTGGTGAATTCAGCCGAGCTAGCGATTTTCCTACTATCGGGGCTGTTACTGGTTGCCAAAAAGAGCAACTGTACCATTCACTTTGTTTTCCGCATTGAAAAACAAACTTGGCGTCTAAAACTTTATACTTGTAGTTTTTCTTTCATTCCCGACGCGTTGCCTGGTGAATTCAGCCGCGTTCGCGATTTGTCCACTATCAGGGTTGTAACTGGTTGCCAAAAAGAGCAACTGCACCATTCAGCTTGCTTTCCGCATTGAAAAAACAAACTTAGCGCCTAAAACTTTATACTTGTAATTTTTTTTCATTCCCGACACGTTGTCTGGTGAATTCAGCCGAGCTAGCGATTTTTCTACTATCGGGGTTGTAACTGGTTGCCAAAAAGAGCAACTGCACCATTCAGCTTGCTTTCCGCATTGAAAAAACAAACTTAGCGCCTAAAACTTTATACTTGTAATTTTTTTTTCATTCCCGACACGTTGTCTGGTGAATTCAGCCGAGCTAGAGATTTTCCTACTATCGGGGCTGTTACTGGTTGCCAAAAAGAGCAACTGTACCATTCACTTTGTATTCCGCATTGAAAAAACAAACTTGGCGTCTAAAACTTTATACTTGTAGTTTTTTTTTCATTCCCGACACGTTGCCTGGTGAATTCAGCCGCGTTCGCGATTTGTCCACTATCAGGGTTGTAACTGGTTGCCAAAAAGAGCAACTGCACCATTCAACTTGCTTTCCGCATTGAAAAAAACAACCTTGGCACCTAAAACCTCATATTTATAATTTTTTTTAATTCCCCACACGTTGCTTGGTGAAGTCAGCCATGCTCGCGATTTGTCCACTATCGGGGTCGTAACTCGTTGGCAAAAAGAACAACTGCACCATTCAACTTGCTTTCAGTGGACAAATCGCGAACGCGGCTGAATTCACCAGGCAACGTGTCGGGAATGAAAGAAAAAATACAAGTATCAAGTTTTAGACGCCAAGTTTGTTTTTTCAATGCGGAAAACAAAGTGAATGGTACAGTTGCTCTTTTTGGCAACCAGTAACAGCCCCGATAGTAGGAAAATCGCTAGCTCGGCTGAATTCACCAGACAACGTGTCGGGAATGAAAAAAAAATTACAAGTATAAAGTTTTAGGCGCTAAGTTTGTTTTTTCAATGCGGATAGCAAGCTGAATGGTGCAGTTGCTCTTTTTGGCGACCAGTTACAACCCTGATAGTGGACAAATCGCGAACGCGGCTGAATTCACCTGGCAACGTGTCGGGAATGAAAAAAAAAATTACACGTATAAAGTTTTAGGCGCTAAGTTTGTTTGTTCAATGCGGAAAGCAAGCTGAATGGTGCAGTTGCTCTTTTTGGCAACCAGTTACAACCCTGATAGTGGACAAATCGCGAACGCGGCTGAATTCACCAGGCAACGTGTCGGGAATGAAAAAAAAACTACAAGTATAAAGTTTTAGACGCCAAGTTTGTTTTTTCAATGCGGAATACAAAGTGAATGGTACAGTTGCTCTTTTTGGCAACCAGTTACAGCGCCGATAGGAGAAAAATCGCGAGCTCGGCTGAATTCACCAGGCAACGTGTCGGGAATGAAAAAAAATTACAAGTATAAAGTTTTAGGCGCTAAGTTTATTTTTTCAATGCGAAAAACGAAGTGAATGGTACAGTTACTCTTTTTGGCAACCAGTTACGACCCCAGCAGTGGACAAATCACGAGCACGGCTGATTTACCCAGGCAACCTGTCGAGATCGAAAAAGAATTACAATTATAAAGTTTTAGGCGCCAAGTTTGTGTTTTCAATGCGGAAAGCAAGCTGAATGGTGCAGTTGCTCTTTTTGGCAACCAGTTACAACCCCGATAGTGGACAAATCGCGAGCTCGACTCAATTCACCAGGCAACGTGTCGGGAATGAAAAAAAACTACAAGTATAAAGTTTTAGGCGTTAAGTTTGTTTTTCAATGCGGAAAGCAAGCTGAATGGTACAGTTGCTCTTTTTGGCAACCAGTTACAACCCCGATAGTAGAAAAATCGCTAGATCGGCTGAATTCACCAGACAACGTGTCGGGAATGAAAAAAAAATTACAAGTATAAAGTTTTAGGCGCTAAGTTTGTTTTTTCATTGCGGAAAGCAAGCTGAATCGTGCAGTTGCTCTTTTTGGCAACCAGTTACAACCCCGATAGTAGAAAAATCGCTAGCTCGGCTGAATTCACCAGACAACGTGTCGGGAATGAAAAAAAAATTACAAGTATAAAGTTGTAGGCGCTAAGTTTGTTTTTTCAATGCGGAAAGCAAGCTGAATGGTGCAGTTGCTCTTTTTGGCAACCAGTTACAACCCTGATAGTGGACAAATCGCGAACGCGGCTGAATTCACCAGGCAACGTGTCGGGAATGAAAAAAAAACTACAAGTATAAAGTTTTAGACGCCAAGTTTGTTTTTTCAATGCGGAAAGCAAAGTGAATGGTACAGTTGCTCTTTTTGGCAACCAGTAACAGCCCCGATAGTAGGAAAATCTCTAGCTCGGCTGAATTCACCAGACAACGTGTCGGGAATGAAAAAAAAATTACAAGTATAAAGTTTTAGGCGCTAAGTTTGTTTTTTCATTGCGGAAAGCAAGCTGAATCGTGCAGTTGCTCTTTTTGGCAACCAGTTACAACCCCGATAGTAGAAAAATCGCTAGCTCGGCTGAATTCACCAGACAACGTGTCGGGAATGAAAAAAAATTACAAGTATAAAGTTGTAGGCGCTAAGTTTGTTTTTTCAATGCGGAAAGCAAGCTGAATGGTGCAGTTGCTCTTTTTGGCAACCAGTTACAACCCTGATAGTGGACAAATCGCGAACGCGGCTGAATTCACCAGGCAACGTGTCGGGAATGAAAAAAAAAAATTACACGTATAAAGTTTTAGGCGCTAAGTTTGTTTTTTCAATGCGGAAAGCAAGCTGAATGGTGCAGTTGCTCTTTTTGGCAACCAGTTACAACCCTGATAGTGGACAAATCGCGAACGCGGCTGAATTCACCAGGCAACGTGTCGGGAATGAAAAAAAACTACAAGTATAAAGTTTTAGACGCCAAGTTTGTTTTTTCAATGCGGAAAACAAAGTGAATGGTACAGTTGCTCTTTTTGGCAACCAGTAACAGCCCCGATAGTAGGAAAATCGCTAGCTCGGCTGAATTCACCAGACAACGTGTCGGGAATGAAAAAAAAATTACAAGTAAAAGTTTTAGGCGCTAAGTTTGTTTTTTCAATGCGGAAAGCAAGCTGAATGGTGCAGTTGCTCTTTTTGGCAACGAGTTACGACCCCGATGGTGCATTAATCATGAGGGCGGCTAAATTCACCTGGCAACGTGTCGGGAATAAAAAAAAATAATAATTATCAAGTTTTAGGCACCAACTTTGTTTTTTGAATGCGAAACGAAAATGTAATTGTGCAGTTGCTAATGTTGACAACGAGTTACGACCCCGATGATGTATTAATCGCGAGCGCTACTAAATTCACCTGGCAACGTGTCAGGAATGAAAAAAAAGGTAATTGTCAAGTTTTAGGCACCAACTTTGTTTTTTGAATGCGAAACGAAAATTTAACGGTGCAGTTGCTAATTTTGGTAACAAGTTACGACCCCGATGGTGTATTAATCACGAGCGTAGCTAAATTCACCTGGCAACGTGGCGGGAATAAAAAAAATGATAATTATCAAGTTTTAGGCACCAACTTTGTTTTTTGGGACGGACAGCAAATTCAATGGTGTGCTTGTTATTTCTTGATCCAGCTTCCGAGTACGCACGGCGATTTTAAATGAATCTGCGCTCCTCCGAGGGGGCAATACATCGTAAAATCCCACTCCTTAGAATATCCTATTTACGGTATAAGAAAATATGGCCGTTTTAACGAATAATCAATAGCTTGTCTATCGGTCCTTTCTCAATTGACGTCGAAAGCAAATATTTCAATTTTATTTCATCTCCGTCTAAATGAAAGAAAAAAAAAAGGAAATCGATTCGACCTTCTTCGGTCGAATCCGCATCGGATCGGGGAAAACTTCACCGGTTGAACGGTTGTTTCCCTATGTTTGCTCTTCTCTTTTGCGTTTCAAGAAAAAATGAAAAGAACAACTCACCGGTTGGACTCCACGGGCCGGGCTTGCGGTACCAGACCCAGCGGAACCACTGCTGGCCCTCCGACAGCGGCGGCGTTCAGTACGGTCCCTTCCGGCCCCGTGACGGGTTTCGAATTCTCCTCGGGTGTCGGAAGATTCTTGTGATTCCGACGAATCTGAAAAACCACAGCGAAAGCCGTGTCGATGGTAACGAGAAGAACCAGCGGATTCCCGACGATGGTCGAGCCATACGTGGCCTCGCCGACCCTGTCGACGGTCTTCAATACCCTGGCGATGTCCTTACTCAGGCCCTCGTCGCAGATCTTGAAGGCGGCGAACTTGAGCTGCCGGGCCTTCTCGATGTGGCCGAGAAGCTACGGAGTCTCTCCGGAATCTCTCCCATTTCCTATGAAATCTCACATTTCATGTATGTAACCAACGTGAGTAAAAGGTGAGAGCAAGGTGAGAGCATGAACAGAAATCCAAGTAAACGCGTAAGCACGGTAATCGATGTATCGGCAAAATTTCCGTTGTCTGTCGCTCCGAGACGATGAATTAGCGCAAGCACGACAGTCGAAGTATGCGAAAAATCATTTTCAGTTTCGGCATCGAAACATTGAGTCGATAATTATTGCGTAACATTTTATCTGACATCTAAAAGCATTCTGTACCATTTAACATTTCCAACATGTGATGATTGCTTTTCTATTCACTCGGAATGTTGAGTCCGCGCTACACGATGCGAACTTGGCGCGAAGCCAACACTCGCTCGCGCTCGGCTCCACGCGAGGCTGTGACGTCAGAGTCGATGACAAATGACTGGCACCGCGTCGCGCCGAGCCACGATCGAAAACAAAACGCTACCTGCACTCGGGGCTTACGACGCCTCTGCATCTGTGTGAGTCCGACGCACCCCTCACCGATAGGCAAACTTCGCCACAAGAGCGTTTCCACAATTTTGCGAATTGGAAGCTGAAATTTCGCAGGTGCATTCGGGTGGGCACCAGCTACCTTTCCGCAGTCGCTTGTTCATAACTTTTGGGACACCCTGTATATAGTATATTTATATATATACTAGGGGGCTGCGCCCCCTGCGCGCTTCGCGCGCCAACCCCAGGGGGGGGGGCTTCGCCCCCCCCCCTCGCGCGCTTCGCGCGCTCCCCCCCCCCCCCTCAGCGCCTTAAACCTATCTAACCTAACCCAGATTAACTTAACCCTACCTAACTTAACCCTATCTAACTGAACCCTACTTAACTAAACACTACTTAACTTAACCCAACTTAATTTAATTCGACCTAACTCGGGACCCCCATCCCTCAGAACCTCTATCCCTCGGGACGTCTCTCCCATCCCTCAGAATCAACATCCCTCGGGTCCCCCCATCTCTCAAAACCCCTATCCCTTGAGACTCCCATACTTGAAATACATATCCCTCGGGACCTCCATCCCTCAGAACCCCTATCCCTCGGGACATCCCTCCCATCCCTCAGAATCCATATCCCTCGGGACCCCTCATCTCTCAAAACCCCTATCCCTCGAGACTCCGATACTTGAAATATATATCCCTCGGGACCCCCATACTCGGAACCCCTATCCCTCGGGAACCCCGTTACGCGGAAGGGTTAAGTTAGGTAGGGTTAAGTTAGGTAGGGTTAAGTTAGGTAGGGTTAACTTGTCCCTCGGGATCTCCCATCTCTCGGGAACCTCCATACTCGGGAACTCCCATACTCCGAACCCCTATGCCTCGGGAACTCCCATACTCCAACCCCTATGCCTCGGGATCTCTCGTACTCGGAACTCCTTTCTCTCGGGAACCCCTGTATTCGGAACCCCTATCCCTCGGGAACCCTCATGGGGCTTAGAAAAATTCTACCTCCAGTGTGTCATTTGACTCCGGCCTTCACGAAAAACTCGTTGGAAATTCCATGGCCTACTTGATACCACTCTTCAAAAATTCCATGACCAACTTGATACCACTCGCCCAAAATGTCATGGCCAACTGGATGCAACTCGTTGAAAATTCCATGGCCAACTTGATACCACTCGCTGAAAATTCCATGGCCAACTTGATACCACTCGCTGAAAATTCCATGGCCAACTTGATACCACTCACTGGAAATTCCATGGCCTACTTGATACCACTCGCTGAAAAGTCCATGTCCAACTTGATACCACTCGCTGAAAATTCCATGGCCAACTTGATACCACTCGCTAAAAATGCTATGGAATCGTTGCCATGGCAATGGTTGCCATGGTAACGGTTGCTAAGGCAATGGTTGCCATGGTAACGGTTGCCATGGTAACGGTTGCCATGGAAACGATTGCTATGGAAATGGTTGCCAAGGAAACGGTTACTATGGCAATAGTTGCCATGAAAACGGTTACTAAGGCAATGGTTGCCATGGAAACGGTTACTATGGCAATGGGTGCCATGGAAACGGTTACTATGACAATGGTTGCCATGGAAACGTTTACTATGGACCATCCCGGGGCGGGGGAGGGGGGCAGGATCCGGGGCATGCTGACCCCCCCCCGGTTGCTGACCCCCCCCCCCCCCCTCGATTCTTGACACGGCGACGGCGAGATCTTTTTATAATATAGAGAGATTTTGGGGCTGGGCCCCCTGTGCGCTTCGCGCGCTCCCCGCCCCTTGACGCCGTAAACCTGATTAACTTAACCCTACCTAACTTAACCCTACCTAACTTAACCCTACCTAACTTAACCCTACCTAACTTAACTCTACCTAACTTAACCCTACCTAACTTAACCCTACCTAACTTAACCCTACCTAACTTAACCCTACCTAACTTAACCCTACCTAACTTAACCCTACCTAACTTAACCCTACCTAACTTAACCCTACCTAACTTAACCCTACCTAACTTAACCCTACCTAACTTAACCCTACCTAACTTAACCCTACCTAACTTAACCCTACCTAACTTAACCCTACCTAACTTAACCCTACCTAACTTAACCCTACCTAACTTAACCCTACCTAACTTAACCCTACCTAACTTAACCCTACCTAACTTAACCCTACCTAACTTAACCCTACCTAACTTAACCCTACCTAACTTAACCCTACCTAACTTAACCCTACCTAACTTAACCCTACCTAACTTAACCCTACCTAACTTAACCCTACCTAACTTAACCCTACCTAACTTAACCCTACCTAACTTGACCCTACCTAACTTAATTCTATCTAACTTAACCCTACCTAACTTAACCCTACATAATTTAATCCTACCTATCACGGGACCCACATCCCTCAGAACCCCTATCCCTCGGGACGTCCCTCCCATCGCTCAGAATCCATATCCATCGGGACCCAACTTCCGTTCCTCAGATCCCCTATCCCTCGTTCGCGCGCTCACATGTCCGTTTTTCATTTTCAAAACCATAAATCCCCCAAGGCCTGGTTTTTCTAAGTCCTTTTCCAAAAACATAGGCCCCCAAGCGCGGTTCTTTCCATGGCCTTTTTCAAAAACATAGACTCCGAAACACCGGATTTTTCTTAGTGCTTTTCCAAAAACATAGGCCCGCTAAGTCGCTTGGGGGATTTAGAAAAAAACAGCCCAAATACCTTGAGGGAGTTAGAAAAAATCAGGCCTGGGTGGGCCATTTTACCCCAACCTTCTGGTTAGGGACTTAGAAAAATTCTGGCCCAAGGGCCCCTTGAGGGACTTAGACAAATTCCGGCCCAAGGGCCCCTTGAGGGACTTAGAAAAATCCAGGCCCAAGGGCCCCTTGAGGGACTTAGACAAATTCTGGCCCAAGGGCCCCTTGAGGGACTTAGACAAATTCTGGCCTAAGGGCCCCTTGGGTGTGTCATTCGACCCCGGCCAGCCTTGACCACCCCCGGGGGCGGGACAACAACAGGGGCACCCTGACCCCCCCCCCACCCCGGATGCTGACCCCCCCCCCCCCTCGGTTCTTGACACGGCGGCGAGATCTTTTTATAATATTGTTGGAGTGGAGAATATCCACTCTAACAAGAAAGTGCGATCAACGAAGAAGTGATCAGTTCTCTTCTATAGTTGCCATGGGAATGAGTAGCTTGTTGATTGATTTTTCCGTTTGTCCGAGTTCAGTCGGTTTGCGACGTTGAAAGTAACAACATGTATCGCGAGTTTGTCATTTAAATAAAGAATTGTCCTGTTTATTGTATTCAATCCTACAATATGGAGAGATATACATACAAATACATTTTTATTCGCTAAAATACAAAATAAATACAGACTAAATGAAGACAGCCTCCTCATGTTTTTTGTTGAGGACTCGAGGCTTCCTCTTCTTTCCGTTCGCATCGCCTCCTAAAACAAAGACTACTATAAAATTTCTTAAAATATTAAGGATTAACATTTTTTTCTGAAACCCTATAACCGTACGGTACTGAATCGTGCTCGCCGTGTCTACACCTTTTAACGAGCACCGGTTTGCAAGTTTTATTTTCGGTGCGCGTGATAACTTGATGAAGGTGCGTTCGGCGAATGGCTCGGTATGTCGTGCTGAGGACGCTGCCGGGATATTTAATCAGCTGACAAATTGACTCAAAGTTTATGGTTTGAGTGTTTGCCCAATTCAACGTAATACCTTTTACCTTACACTCGGAGGTATCGGGGCCTCCGAGGCGCTTGACCAAATAGCCGTAGAATTTCGGCCCGCCTTACACGAAAATTTTAATAAAGCTACCCTCGCCGTACTTTGTGAGTTCGTCCGTCATTTCACCCAAAAGACTGCCCAACGGTGGGCGGTACTCGGCCTCGTTACCGCTGCTGATATAAATACAGGAGTCCGTATCGTAATACAAAACGCGCCTGTCCAGTTTTTCGAGATATCAATAAAGTTTTAACCTCGCTTATGCTGTGGTATAAACGGCGATTACTACATTTGTGTTCGCGTTAAAGCTGACGCTTTCTGACGTGCTGTTATGACAGACGTAAATTGTGTCATCGTTAACGTGAACAATCTTCTGCACTTCGCACGATTCATCGGTCAAAAGTTTCAAGACCCACTGCCGTGTCTTCACGATCTCGGTTCTCGGAAGATTTTCCCGTTGACCGAACTTACCCCAGAAGGAGTTCAAATACAATTTTGCTACGCACCGCAAACCCGGATTAGAGACACTGTTCTCTTTATCTAACGCGATACCCTCGTTTTCGAAATAACGCACAATATATGCATCCTGTTCGGCGGGCGACGGGTCTTTAGTGGGCTATCTGCTAGCCTCCTGCTTCATTTTCAGCCAGAGATTTATGTAGCCTCCGAAGAGACCACCCGTTTTCGTCGTTCGGTCGTACTGCTTTGTGTTGTACTGCCATATTTCGTATATTTTGAGCACCGTATAGCCCTTTTCTACGGTTTTCTGCAGTTCACACGAGACCCAAGTCCCCTCGAAGGCTCGCTTATCCTGTTTTCGTGACAGCACTCGGTCTGACACATCTCCTCGCAGCATGCACGACATAACGCTAAAATTAATCGGTTATGCATGCGTACGGGGAGCACGGGATGGTAAAGATTTCGAGGGGGTAGAACGCGACAACGGACGACCCCTTCGACTCTACTCAAATCGTTCGTGGAGCCTGTCAGCGCGATACACGTATCCTCGGTGTACACGCGAGGGTGGCCTATCAGAAATAGGTTTTTTGAAATAGGTTTTTCTCACGTTTTGTGAGACCCTTCTCACAAAACGTGTGAGAAGGGTCTCACAAATCGTTCGCGTGTTACCCGTGCGACCACCGAAAAACGCGTCGCGCGGATCTAGCGGGGACGTTGGGAGAATCGGATGACCCTGCAAATACGCTGAAACCGCAGGGTCTGCGTTCTTCAATTTTTTAAAATCACACTCCCACATTTCGTGTAGTGTGTACCCGCGATCCCTGATGTGCTCAGAAATTGTGAGAGTCTGAATTAATCGGTCGTTCATTGTCACACCGTGCCACTCTTTAGCGCGCGTAGTAGCGTCGGTGTAACACCTGTCGCAACCGTGGAAGAAGCACCCGTGAAATTGTAGCACTACTTTACCGTGCTCTGCCGATACAAAATACCGGTCGACTCGCGTCCCATTTACCGTGCGATGTTCTCTACCGCGTCCTGCATGAATAATCTCGGTGTTGAATGTTTTCTCACACCACAGAAACCACTCAATCCCTACCTCGGACTGTCTATCGGCACGTCGATACCCGTTCCTCGGAATCACACTTATGGTGTCGGCCTCCAGAAACTTTCTGCGGTAGACCTTGTTGCACGCAGACGCTAGTGTCGTCGCCACCGTGAAAGGACATACCTCGCCCGACTCTAGAAAAATCTGTCGAAACGCGGCGCAGGCTCTGCGGAGAATGGTGACATCGCTTTTGCAATATTCGACCAACTCCGTTGCAAAGTCGAAGGTTCGACCAGCGGCTGTAGCAGCGTCGTACTACTGTAAAAATTCGGCACGATTTTTACAGCTCATTGCATCTGGGTCGTAGCGGCCTTTTCGGGTAACACCCCAGCGTAATCTCGATTCTCAGTGTTATTAAAGAGATGCGGAAAAGTGCCTTTGAATACGCTCGATCCTAAGCCAAAGGCTTGTGGGAGAGCGCTGAGTGTCATGTAGAAATAATTCAAACTATCTATGAATGTAACACTGCCTGTCTGCATCGACATGATGCTTATGCCGTTCATGATGAGACTCGGCGGTGTTCTACATTTTTCTTCGACAAGATATCGAAGTATAAACTGAGCATCGAAACTCTTAGCATTATGGGCTATACATATGATCTGTCCGACTGCGTTACTCTCCAAACAAATCACGTGATCTACAAATGCCACAACGGGGTTGGTGTCAAATATTTTTTCGCTCTGAGCACCTCCGCAGAGTGCGCACGCCTCGCTATCTTTTTCGCTGCCTAAACAAGCCGAACACCGCTGCTGGCTCACGCACAAGTTTACCTCGTGCAAAAATTCACCCGCAATTCCAGCCTTCCTTCGTTTCCTGCCGCGTTTCGAAATCGTAAAATATAAATATTTCACGCTTTTTCGTTACGGGCCGCACCTTCGCCGGTGCCATGAAGCACTGGTGATTATCTGGGCGCTTCTTCTTGCAGATAATGCAGTAAAAAGTGCCGCAGACGTGCTCGCGCTCATACTGTCTATACACCAGTTTTAGGCATTTGCTGCAAACTTTCAAACTCCCGCACAATGCTGATTTCGGTCCGTGAGAGCTGAGACTCTTGTGGTGCCGGAAAAAATCGAGACCTCGGAAATAACACCCTCAATCGTCACACTTGACTTTTACGATGGTCTCGTCGCACGGCGGTAATTTTGTACAGTGGGGACAAATCGCCGTGCAATTATGTGCAATGGTGTCATTGTACGCATTGTCACACGGTGCGCAAAAGAATTTGAACCCTGCAGCGGCGCTGAGTTCCTTAATCATATTGAAGTGCCGCGCTTCGCGATAGTGTAATACATTTACACGGTGAACAATTTGAGCAGGAGCGTTCGCGACGACACTCGACCCGTCAAAGTAGGCGGCACACCGGTGCCAAATGACTCGAATTCGTAGACCCTAAGACTTACTCCGGACGGCGTAAGGAACTTCTGAAATTTCTGAACATCTGCCATAGCGCAGCCCTCCTGCGGAATTCTCACACCGCTAGCAGTAATGAGTTTTCGGGCTGCCTCTAACTGCGGGGATGAGTTGCTACGGGAGATGCTTCTGCAGTACTTCTGAAGCTCGCCTTTTCGTAGTTCTCCTCGCGCCGAGTACGCAATTCCTACTTCTATTGCCCGCGGAAGACACCGATTGTCGCTGTTATTGATGAACCAGATTGATTTTTTTAGAAAAATCATCTTTTTCTAAATCTTTCGCGCCTTTGCCACCGACTGGCATCTCTACGACCGTTGCTGTGATATTTTTTTTTAATTTGATTCCTACGTATACCTTCTTCATTTTTTTACGTCTTTTCTCCCCACTCCCCTTGATCCCCTTTCATTCCTTGTATTCCCCTCCGTGTCATTTATTGAGTTCCCCCCCAGAGTGTTACACGCAGCCACTCTTTCCTAATGCACTACTGTATCGCATTTGCACGAGGGCACAGGGAAACTGCGGAAAACCTGTGCCGATACAGGCGGCTATATTTTTCTGAGTGTCTGTTGCATGAGATTACATCAGAAACTCAGAAAAACTGCCTCCCGCTCAACAGTTGACGTGCAAATCAGTGCATGGCTAAGCGGTCACCCATCCAAGTAGCGACCGTGAGTCGAGCTGCTTAACATGGGAGATCGCCGAAGCCATGCACCGACCGCACGCCCACTGCTGTCGGTTTCTGTTGCAGTGATATTAAAAGAGCTATCGATACAGAAACCTGTGATTAAGCTACAGAGATCCTGTAGCGTGAATTGATGGACATAACGAAAGGACGAGCCGGCGGGGCCTTTATTAAATGCGTCCGATTCAAATTCGACGCCTATTTTATCGGTTGGTTGGCAAGCACTTATAATCATAATAAAGAGCTCTTCGAGAGCTTCCTCGAGCCATTAGACCGAATTCGCACCCTCTTCACGCTCGCGGATTTTCAACGCGAGCTCTACCCCTGACGTACGGAAACGCGCGATGTACGGACGATTCTCACTTACAATTAAAAGTTTCGGCTCACCGTTTCGCACCGAACAATCGACGTCTCCAGCTGCTGGCTCCGTCGCTGGGCGCTTACGCTAGCCTCCGTGCTGCGTTGGCGCTGGCGCTGGTGGTTGCGGTGATGCACGCCTTGGTGAATTACACAGTCAATCGGATGACCGTGTAGCAAAACCACACATACACAACACACTGCACTTTTTGTCACTTTCAGGCTGCGTTACACAGCATCGTGCGGGTCAAGCGCCTTGCTTGTACTTGCGATCTGTGAGACGGCAGGCCCCACGTCCTCGTCCATCACCTCCTCTTCTGCGGGTTGCTGTTCGTCGACTGGCGCTGTCTCCTAGACCGATAGGTTGAATAAGGATTCAACGGTCATGTTCAACAGGTCTTCGTCGTCGACTTTCAAGATCCCGGAGATTGAAAAAAAAAAAAAAAAAAAAGCGTTAAATATTGTAGTAGCTTTTCCCAAGTAATTTAAAAAAAACCAAGCTCTACAAAGCTAAAGTACGGCGAGCTCTTCCCTTTATTTTCCCATGGGCGCCAGGCGCTTTCGCGCCGGGAAGAACTCGCGTTATTGACGGACCAATCTGCGTTTGCCAGACTAGCCGCAGCCGTCAAGATTGTAGAGTGGCGGGATTCATGAGTCGGCGATCTCGGGATGGTCAAATAATAAATAATAATTCACTTAGGATTCAAATTTGCGGGAATTAACAATGCAATTTATTTAAGACATTAACAAACAAAGAAGATCAATTAAATTAGGATTCCCGCAACTGCATGTGGTTGAACAAAATATAAATTATTCCCCGTGTCCGTCGCTCGGCGTCAAACACGCCGGACCTCGCAAGGTCGCGAGTCACCGCGCACGCCGCGGCCCTCGCCACACACACACTCACACCCTCACACTCGCGGCGGAACGGGAGACGATCGCGAAAAACGGACAAGTGAAACGAACAGATAGGACATTGAACAGAAAAATATAAAGGCGCATCGTCCCCGTTCTCGCACACCGATTCTACTGTTTTACGTCCCGACCGGTAACAAAATATACCAGCCGAGACGGGCGACTTCCCGCGACCGTACGACCGTTCGCGTGGTCGTTTTCACGCGCGCAATTTACCGCAGGACCGCCCGGTCGCGCAGGCCTTTCTCGGCGTCTCTCGCGCTGTCCCGGCTGTCTAATTTTCCGATCCCGAGCCTCGTGGGCGGGATGCGGAAATCGGCGCCCGGGCGCGAGGGTCTCAGCGCGGCGGACGACGTGCGAGAGACCTGTCGACACGGCCGTCGCGTACCTTCGCTACGTTTTTATATTATTATTTACCGCGGGCTTTGCAAGACCCGCGGTGGCGGTTGGTCAGAAGGACCGGAAAAAGGGACGACGAACAAATAAATATTAGCGTGACGCCGCGCGGCGGGGCTCACCCGTCGCTACAAAATCTTCCGGCGTCGAGTCCAACGTCCGCGGGATGTTCGGCGGAAAATCGATGTCGTTGGTCCAATTTCGGGCTCCTGTTGCTACGCTCGGGCTTCACGCGTGCTCGCTCCAGCTCGTCGCTCGACGATTCCTCGGGAAGTGCCTTGAGGTCTCGCTCGCACGCACGCACGGGGCGAATAATCCCCTCTCCGCCTAATTGCGCTGACCGGCAAGCAGGCGGCCAACTCTGCCCTGCCGGGCAGCCGCTCGATCTTGGCGACAAAGATCGCTCGCGCCACAGTTGGCTTGAGTGGTGCGAGATATGGACGACTCCGCTTCTCTAGGCGGCGGCGGCGGCGGCGGGAAGTTCGACTACGCCGAGCGTCCAGGGACGTAGCGACAAGGCTGCTGCGGCGTTCCAGCGTCGTTCTCTCTCCCGCGCAGACTCGTCGGTACGGGTTCACCCCGGCGACGGCGTCAATTCCCGGCGAAATAATAAAATAAGCGGGAACATAAAATAAAATATTAGGAAAAATAAATATTTAATAAGTTATGGCCCTGCGGATCGGTCGTGGAGTCGTCGAGCGGCTGAGCTGGGCGTTGGTTTGAAGGCACGGGATTTTCCCGTGTTACAATATATATAACCGCATCTATATATCTATGGGGCATTCCACGTCAAATCGCCAGGCCATGACCCTCACCCTCATCGATTTTGTTCATTTTTTAATATGATGTTGTTACCGACCCGTAAAGGCCTTGGATTTTTTTTCAGATTTTTTTAGCACCGGTAACATTTTTAAATCCTCGAAAAATTCCAATTTAAAAAACGCCGTTTTTAAAAATCTGAAAAAATTCACGCTGATTCAATGATTTAAAATATGATTTTTAAGCACTATGCGGTAATGGGATTTCAATATTTACTATTTTTTCTATTTTTTTTTTTTCATGTCGCAATTTGGTTTTTCATTTTTTAAATCAGGATAACTTTCTTATATATCAATGGATCTCAATTTCTCTGAAGATTATAGAATTACCAGAATGCCCTAAAACAATTGATATCGTTAAAAAAAATTCCGCAAATGCATTTCGGAATCCAAGCGATAACTCGAAAGTATATGAATCGAAAAAATTCTGAATTAATTGAGAAAAATTGAAATGTATGATTGCAACAAGATCGATCATTTCAGACGCAAGTCATCTTTACGTGCAAAATAGAGTGGGGGAAAGTGGTTCAAAATGAAGCGCATTCTGTTTTGGTGATTACGTAATTTATTATACACAATGATAACAAAAAATATTTAATGCAGGAAATCATTATTCATTTTGTAAACCGAATTGAGTTATGCATCACTCCGAAAGTATTTTGAAGAATTTCTGATTTGAAGATGATGAGAATTTTTTTACAACTGCGTTTCCCCCCCCCCCCCCCCCCCCCCCTGTGCTAGGAATGATACAATGCATTTTTTGTAAATCATTGACTTTTCTCACATTGCGAAATCTCCTCTCCATATCTGCTTCCGTGCGTTGATAATCCTCTCTCGATGAAAATTCCACAAGTATATTCGGAAGATTGGAAGGATTACTCGCCCATTCATATAATTCCCTAGGTGTTGTGATTTGCTGATCAGCGGGCCGTTGGAGACTTGTTCGAGCTGCTTCCCGTTTGAGGGTTCCACCAACACCATCACAAGGTCCCTTTCCATGTGCAGTAGCAAAAAAATACCATTCAGCATCAATCCCGAAATCATCTTTGTGTTTACATAAATTGACGACGTTTTTGAAGTTCTTAAACTGCTGAGGCGCTCCGTCAGAGAAGTAATAAATCTTCTTGGCACTTGTACTCATAGATTTGATGTATTTTACTGCAACTGCATTGTAAAGATGAACGGCGATAGCATCGTGGTTCATGTTATCAGAAATGATTGCGATACTTTTATGACCACCTTGGAAATAGATGACCATTGGGAAAACAGTCGCTTGGGAATTATTCCAATGGAATCCTGGGGCAGCATCTTGAATGACGAATGAATAGTTTTCTGCAAAATCACTAATTACTAAAAACTCTCCTTCTGTTAGTGATTCCTTCAGTTCTTTCATAAAATTCCCTTGGCTCTTCGAGATGAATGAATGGGGCAGAAGAGTCTTGATTTTCTCGCCGAAATCCGCGATAAATTCCGATGAGTCCTTGACGAATGTTTCCAAAGATGTTCTCGGTTTGGTGACCCACAGTTTGTACCTTATTTCATCGATATCATTATCAGAAAGTAATTTCTCTATGACAGTTGTCAGGAATGTTGTTCCCGGACATCTTTCGCATTCGCCGAAATGACATTTTTCGGTTGCGTTTCGGCACAAGATCATATTAAGACAATCTTGGTATGTCACGATCGGGTGCATGGTGTTCTTACTAATTTCTTCCAAACCACAACCCGAAATCATTAGCTTCATGTTTTGATGGATCGGACAAACGCATACTGTGTGTGTCCCAGTGGGTCCTGCGAGAATGCCATGATTCGGTCTCATGGAAGCAAATTTTGAAAATCCAATTTTTACGTCGGGATGATCTAAGCGGAACTGTATGTACAGTTCTTTCAAATTCGATAGAATCAATTTTTTTTAACACGAGTCTTTTCCCCACTTGCGTTCCGCACCGTCACGAAATCTTTACTCCCCGGTTGCGTGGCACTATTTCTTTGATCATCATAATAGTCAACAACAATTTTTTTCGCCGATTCAGACAACTGTTTGCTGAGTTTAGCACTCGGGGAAGATAAAATCCCTTTCTCGTTGAGAAGTTTTTGCCCTGCTTCTGCAAAGTGTCTTGTTGTATCCATTCTCTGCATTATTTTCGTTACAGTCCAATCTGGTGGGAGTAAGGTCAGGATGTGTAGCTTCATTGCTCTGTCGGTCTCTTCACGATGGTATTTTTCTTTCAATCTCTCAAGAAGTTTCCGGAAATCATCGGCGTCACTTTCAATTTCGGCATCGTAATCATTAACTAATTCCGGAACACCAAGCGATCTTTTCAAATTGTTACATACTTCGTGTATTTTTTCCGGAATATATTGTTGGAGCCTCATTCTTTTTTTCTTGAATGGCGAGTTACCCAGCATTGAAAGGCTTTGGTTTACGACAGCAAGGTTAGTATCCAGGCTAAGTTCAGATAAATTGCTTGTTTGTGATGCAATCGCTTCTTCGGTAGTAGATTGTGAACTCGTAGTACATCGGGATCCTGGAAATTAATGTGCCATCATGTAGACTTCAAACGACATTCGATAAATGGATTCGGAAAGGAGCCGCTGGAAGAATTCCAGCCGCGTGGAACTTTTAAAAGATAAATAGAGATTTTCAAAAAGTGTGTTTCTGTTAAGTATTCAGCATTAAGAAATAGTGTTCGAGCGACTCCTTCCTTAGGATGAAAATATGAATGGAGTGAAAAATTACGATCATAAAATTCGTTAATTAAAATTATTCTGTTATTCTGGAAAAGAGAAAAAAAAAACTAGAATATCCTTGCATAAATTTCAACATTAAAAAATGAAACTTTTTTTTCATTACAAAAAGATCTCTCTCCACACAGAATCACACCCAAAAAACAAAATATTTTTTTATTACCAGATGATACGACATGAGTATTTGCTGCTAAGTTGACTCCAAGCGGTTCCTCCGGAACGACCGAAATCGTATCAGTTATTTGCTCGTTTTCGTCATGACCCTCTGATACACAAGCATTGGAACTATTGGCTTCATCAGAGTCTGGTGAAGTTGTATTCAGCTTCTTCGAACAACTTGAACATACTTTCCATCTCCGATCTAGATTCCAAGTTTGTTGCTGGGCGAAACTCACATTCCGCAAAGCTTCTGTCTTTCGATGGCCTGGTATTTTAAATGGGTTGCAACACGTAGCGTTGACATACGACATTGTTGTTCATAAAATGACTGGGTTCCTTTTCGCCATCCACAGGCAATCACGCACGGCAACGAAGATGTCCAACGATCAGCTGGAGATCAGTTTCGATTCAGGTATAATGCTGAAGTGAGGTTAACTCTCGACTCCTTGAACACAAAATTTGCCAATCAAAGTTATTTGATGATGCGTTGCAGACTGGAATGATAGTTTGAAAAATGTAGAATAGATTTCAAAACTTACTTCTCTTACAGGAGTGTATCAACTACGGTTGATTGAGATATTAATTATATCTTTTTAAAAGCGGACTCGTAAGGCGGAGATGAAAACACCACGTCACAGTTTGGGCACTATTTAGGGACTCACTTCACCACCATAACCTAGCGCTACAGGTACTGGCGCAATGCTGCCACATTCATAGGTGGCAGCACTGCTGCCACATTCATAGGTGGCAGCACTGCTGCCACATTCATAGGTGGCAGCACTGCGCCACTTAATCAGGTCTCGTTATATTATCGTTCGAGTTTCTGATGAACAAACTTTTATAATTTTAGCTAAAATAGTACATTATGCTACAAATTTGATACTCGAGCGAAGCGAGGGCAGAAATTCACACGAGGTGAAAATGCACTTCCTCCCGAGTGGCATATACTATTTTTTTCCCGACTATGCTAAAAAGAAGCCGTATTTCTATGCCTGCAACCATCTTGAAATTCGCGCTGTTCTTTTTTGCTCATCCAATCACTTTTTTAAGAATTTCGCCGATTCACGATCTTTCGAGTTAATGCTTGTATTGCGAAATGCATTAGCGAATTTTTTTTTACGATATCCATTGGTTCCGGGCATTCGGGTAATTCCACAATCTTCAGAGAAATTTATTTAGAATTATTTAAGAAAGTGATCCTGATTTAAAAAATGAAAAAACCAAATTGTAACATGAACAAAAAAAAGAAAAAATGTGAAAAAAAATAGTAAATATTGAGATCTCATTATCGCATAGTGCTCAAAAATCATATTTTAAATCATTGAATCAGTGTGAATTTTTTCAGATTTTTAAAAACGGCGTTTTTTAAATTGGTTTTTTTTCGAGAATTTAAAAATGTTACCGGTGCTAAAAAAATCTGAAAAAAATTCCGAGGCCTTTATGGGTCGGTAACAACATCATATTAAAAAAAGTTGCAAAGTAGAACTTTGCACACTGCTTCCTCATTAATTCCCCTTTTTCACAAAGCCACCTCTATGAAGAAGCTTATTTATTAACTTTGGCTTCCTCATAGAGGAAGCTTTGTGAAAAAGGGGTATTAATGAGGAAGCGGTGTGCAAAGTTCTACTTTGCAACTTTTTTTGAATTTCAACAAAACTTTGCCCTTGTTTTAAATTTGAACAAAAGAAAACTCCGTTACAAACACCGTTACATGTAATGTTGATTGGATACAAAGTTTTGACTTACTTTAATAACTTTTCCATAAGTTACAGAGAAAATCTTAATTTTTAAAAAAATTCATAACAGCGTAAAATCCGAACGACTTTACCGATCGTCACCAAATTTTATACGTGGCAGCGCTGTATGTTATTTTTTGACTGTTGAATATTTTGGTTCATTTGATGAGATTCGACGTGATTTAGAGCAAAATTTATTTTTTTCGAAAAATTCAAAATTCTATAAAACCGGAACCGCTTTACCGATTTCGCTGAAATTCAATACCAAACAACATTGAACGTGTCTTTATTTATGATGAAGTATACAGCTGAATCGTCGAACTTTTACGAAAGTTAGAGCGATCACGCCATTTTTTTGAAAAATTTAAAATTCGATAAAATTTGTATACATGGATATATTTAATTTTTAAAATATGTGAATTACAGAGGGTTTAATACTCTACTTGCGTGCCAATTTTTAGCTCGATCCACCATGCCATTCCTGAGTTATGAACATTGAATGTTCGGTGCCTGGACCATACACACGCACGCACGCACGCACGCACGCACGCACGCACGCACGCACGCACGCACGCACGCACGCACGCACGCACGCACGCACGCACGCACGCACACGCACACGCACACGCACACGCACACGCACACGCACACGCACACGCACACGCACACGCACACGCACACGCACACGCACACGCACACGCACACGCACACGCACACGCACACGCACACGCACACGCACACGCACACGCACACGCACACGCACACGCACACGCACACGCACACGCACACGCACACGCACACGCACACGCACACGCACACGCACTCGCACACGCACACGCACACGCACACGCACACGCACACGCACACGCACACGCACACGCACACACACACACATACAGACATATTTTCTAGACCACTTTTCTCGACGTTTTAGGTGATTCTGAGTATGTTAACATGAAAATCTCGAAAAAAAAAATTTCACGAAAACAAAGCTTCCTCTATGAGGAAGCAAAAATGAACAAAATCGATGAGGGTGAGGGTCATGGCCTGCTGATTTGACGTGGAATGCCCCATATATACAAATAATAATGAAAATACTCACTGTCTAATGGGCCCAGACTGAATTCTCTGGACGAATCTTCCTGCGTGCTGGTCGCGGACGCGAGTACTCCTGACGGTGGTATATAAAACGAATCTGGAGAAGAAAAAAGAGAAATAGATCAATAAAATTATACTACATTATAAAAATATATTTAAAAACTTGTTGTTTATATATTTATACGAACCATTTGATTCGCTCGTTGTCGTCATCGTCGTCGGTTCCACCAAGGCTTCTCCTTGGCCGGTTGCCGCTTCGCGGGGTGGACTCTGCGTGGCATCAACCGGTGAGACGAACCCGACCCGCTTAGCCTGCTGAGTAGCGCTGACTACGGTGTCAGCGTCCCGCGAGCGTTTCGCCGTCAGCCCTCCGCTGCGCAGCTCTTCCACACTCCTCAGAGGAGCGACGAAGTCATTTACTAAAAAATATAATTAAAATAGAATTATTATTTTTATTACTAAAGATTTTTTTTATTTTACCGAAAATTGTACGACTAGCAGCGGCGTATTGCTGCTGCAGTTTTATCTCCCCGGCTGTAAGCGATAACCCGTCGTCATCGCTGAAATCAGCCAGGGCTCGGTCCTCCGCTTTGGCTTTCACCACTTCCCTTGCAGGGCCCAAAAACTCCACCGCTGCGGGAAGTAAACCATCTTCCACAAAATGGGTAATGGTCTCCGATGAGAAGGCCCGCAACACATAACGCAAACACTTTAGCAGCCCCTTCATGGGTAGCTGCTGGATCACTGTGCGATTACACCGCAGCAGCCGCGCATCAGTACCGAGTTACCATCCATGCTCGGTAATACCGACGAAAAGTGGAGCCTGGATGGCACTGCGGATAGATGCTTCGTCGGCACAATCCATTTTTATATTTCGGACACGAACACGAAACACGAGACATGAAAAAATACAGAGATCTTCGCAACGAGCTCTTTCACTGTGTAGAAGCTGACACGAAATAAAATTGTTTCGGAAAATCGACGAGGTATTATTATACTTACCCCAAGTCTTCGACCACCCCCTTACTTCACTTTCTTGGCCAATCACGTTTTTCCCTGGCTCCATTTATTTTGGAGAAAATTCACGCTAAGAGGCTGTTGACAATGGGTCATCGCTCATTTACGGGTAAACAGAAAAAAATTGCCGCGTTGGCCTTATTTTATTACCCAACCCTTAGCGTCCGAGTGCGTCGCGCTAAATCCTTTGGCGTCGCACTCTCGATAGCTCGGGTATATAATTAAGAGTAATACAACTATGCAGCCGCGCGCTTCATACGCAGCCATAACAATATTCACTAAATACACGGAGGATATAGAAAACAAAAAGCGAGCGTTTTCGGAACATACTTTTATTTTCTCGGAAATTCTAACGGGGTGTGTACTAGACAGCGGGATTTTTTTTTATTACAGTGACCCTTTTTTTCGCTTTCCCCAATGAGTAATGGCGAGATGCAGCTGGGAGATGGACATACAAGACAGGTCGAGACAAGTCGAGACAAGTCTACAGCTGTAAAAACCTTTAGATGAAAAAAAGTGGTGCCGCTACACTGTTCCTTTTCTCGGAAATTCTTGCAACTTGTGTACGACGCAGTACCTTTTTCTATTATTTTCCTGATTTATAACCAGTGACCTTTTTTTTCTCTCTTCCGGTGAAAATGTCCTTAGACACATTTACATGACATGTGCAACACAATGGTCGCCCCGCTTCGTACAAAAAAAACCTTTTCGGTGGCTGCGGGGTTGTAACATGCGCATCGTCCGTCGTCTTTGACTTTCTCTTGTGACCCTCGCACTAAGTGGCAACGTCTGTTCATCCCTATTTCATAGAATATTTTTTAAATGCTCCTTTAACCTCTCGTTGGTACGTGCTACGACAAGTTCATCCCTTCTACTTCTTTTTCCAAAATGACGCCCACACTTACCACAATATAAATACTCGAGGTAAATCTAGTGGGTTTATTCTGACAATAACGTTGCAACAGTTTACACCGTAACCCAGCGTTTAAACATACAAATAAAAATGCAGAACTCAGTGATCAACGTATCCAACGCATCGTCACCGGCTAAATGCCCTCGTGAGCCAGAGTGCGAGAAAACAAGAAAACCCGCATCACCATTACTGCTGGCGACTACACATAGTCTCAACGCATCGCAGAGCAAAATGGTGTCGATTGGCATCAGCTTTACGGACGAGCTGGAGGACGCTACGCCGATTGTAAAGTTCTATGGACGAACGGGTTATGCAATCACCATGAGCGAGGATGAGTGGGCGACGTTCAAGAACGAGATGATTGCAATCGACTCTTGGTTCGACGAAGCCTTAGAACTTTTGGATCTTACGCTGAAGCCATTCGGACAGAAGAAAATTTCATGTACTAAGACGTACAAGAAAAAATCAATTCTTCTCGAAAATACGGAGGACAGCGGCAGCCAAAGAAACCACGACACTCGAATTCACCCGCAGTCGTCTTTCAAAAAACGACGTACGAAGGGCTCAAAAATCTCGTACCACTCATCGACCTCCAGCTCCACACACTTCGCAGCGAGGCATCACTGCTCACAGGCTGCGTAGAAGCGCTTCTACAGGCTGTACGCGGGGTGGCTACTGAAGAAGAGTGGGACCCTTCAAAGGACAACGATGACAAAATTCGCAATGCTTGTTTTGAATACGCGCAGAGAAACGAATTCTTCAACAACGCTGAAGGTGGAGGCTGGCAATATTATATCGACCCGCAAAATATGATACACAGCAGAAAACAACTGTTCATCACCGAGCTCGTCTGTCAACACTTTGAATATATAAAGAGAAAATCCTGCACGCCCTAAGACATTTTTTTATATTTTTAAACGTTAAGAAAAATGTATACATAGATTTAAGAATAAAATGAAATTTTTTTTACGCAAAAATTTGTGAAACGTTTTAATATTATTTCCCTGCCTACATTGTAAGTAGCATAGCGCGCGACGCCCGTTCAGGTAGAGGTAGAAAAAAAGGTCAGCGCTTGCTACGCCGCGCGTACCACCGGAGCGCTGACCCTTTTTTTTCGCGACCGTGCGTTTACCTGCTTGGCTCCACCGGCGCGACAACGCACGGGCGCTTCGAAGGGTCACCACGCGGGGCCTAGTCGCCTGATACTTTTTCCACGCTTAACTTGAAACGCTAGGAATCGTTGGGCGGTGGGTGGGTGAGGGGTTTTTTCATATTCGCGTTTTTTTTCCGCGCGAACCACCAAAAAAAAGAGCGAGTGAAAAAGACATAGCACGAGGGCGAGAGAGAGAGGGGCGACCCCAGCGACACCAGCGTCGCCAGACGGCCAAAATCCTGAGTTTGGCACAAACACCCACTGTTGCGCGAAGTGAAAACCAAGCAAGCCGCTCCGGGACTTTCGTGCCAGGCGGCCATCTTGGATTGGCACAAACACCCACTGTCGCGCGAAAGCAAGATGACGGCTCGGACTTATGTGCCAGGCGGCCATCTTGGATTGGCACAAACACCGAGTTACCTACTTATAAATTTTTTGTTTCTTGGGTGTGATTCTATATAATAAAATGTGGTTTAGCTTCGATACAATAAAACAAAATGAAATGAGATGTTTTGAGGTTTTGGCGTATGGTTTATGGTGCTATGGTCGTGTTGCGGTTCTTTTTTATTCCTGAAGTTGGTTTTTCTGTATTTATGAATTTGTATATGCGGTATCGCTGAAGTGGTTGTGTGGTTTGTTGACTGGTCCATTCGGAATTCTGAATCATCTGAAGACCAAAGATTTGCGCTGAATATCTGCTGCCAGTCAGCGGAAATGGAACATGGAAGAAAACCTCAATCTGTGGTCAAAATGTCGCAAAAAATTACAACATACTGCACCGACTATTACGACACAATTAAAAAAAACACGGAGGATAACATGCAACTCGATGAAATAGGCGACGAAAACATCGATGCATCCGATTTTAGCCACCGTAGAAGTGATGATAGTCGAAGTGAATATGATGTTGATACGAGGTCTGATTGAATCAATCATGATCCGATGGAAGCTCATGAATCTGTCGAAGTGGACCCCGACATTGGTAAGTCGAAAGTCGTCCGGACTATATACAATTCTTACACGAAACGTGAGAGTGAACCTTGAATTTTTTACCTTGAAGCGTTGACATGAATTTTTTTTCAATACCTATGTGAAAACATCCAAAAAACAAGTCCAATGTACCCGTGTTCGTGTATGTGTCTGTTAAAACAGGACATTAATGAAATATGTCAAAGAAGTCAAGTAGGCACTAACATTGCCAGTCAATTTGAAGAGATCTGGCAAAGGAATTTTTAAATCATCAATATTCGTTTTTTGTAACTCATGTACGTAATGTCGCACATTTCGTGCCTGCAATGCGTGCGTGAAATTGAGTATTATATTCAGATAAACATAGATAATTTTACGTACGCCATCTGGTGCGTGAAGTTATCTAGAATTCAGTAGATAACTTCACGTACAAATTGGCGTGTGTGAAACTATCTACAAGATAATTTCACGCAACGCTTTGCAGGCACGAAGATGTGCGACATTACGTTGACATTCGTTACAAAAAGTAGTATGTGATACTTGTGCGAGAAAGCGGCCGTCCCGCGGAGATTATGAAGCGGTGCACTCGCCTCCTCTCGTGCTACAAACAACACTCGGCTTCGCCTCGTGTCGTTGTAGCACTCGATTTGGCGAGTGCGCCGCTTCCTAACGTCCGCGCGATAACGGCCGCTTTCACGCACTAGTATCACAAGCTACTATTACTTTACTGTAGAAAAACTATTTCTTTATGCTCTCGTGGGAGCAAATGTTGGTGATTCATACCGGAAATTTGTACATAAGTCGAATAATTATGGAAGGCGATTGGTCTTAAATTTCATTAAATAATTCTATCAGACGTCTCGATGTCATGCGATCCCCTACGCAATGAATGACCGCGAGGCCAGACATAAACTCAAAGAGCTTTGACCGTTTGGTGTGCCTTTTTTGGTACAAAAGGTTTTTGGGATCTGCATTATTTATCAATGTCGATAAGCTTGACACACAGACTAAAGTTAATATTGACGAGCAAATATATTTGAAAATTCATTAAACCAAAGCTTTCTCTATGAAGGAGTTGAAAAATAACAGAAGAAACCACATAGAATAAACTCGAAAGAGCCACTGTGATCATCTTTATTTTTTTTGTAACACGTGCACGAATCGCGGCACTTTCCATGGCAGTCTTGCGAGCCGAAAGTGGCCGTTTCCCTGTCAGTTGCGAACCCGTGGTGAAATGACAGAGTCACGCATGCGCAGTTCGCATTTCGTTCACTTTCGTCCCTTGGGAGTTTCTGTCATTCACTTTCGTCCCTTCAATCACAACCTCACTTTTCAGTATTCGTCTCGCGCGACTGCCATTCCAAGTGCCGCAGATTCGTGCATTCGTTACAAAAAGTATGATGTGCAACACGGGTCGAAATGGCAATTGCGACTCGTGTGATTGCAGCCCTCGCTTCGCTCGGGCAGCAAACCTCACACTCGCCGCAATTGCCAACTTTCGACCCTTGTTGCACAATATACTATTATTTCATCGCGATCTTGAATTTCATAATTACAGCTTCACAGAGTACGAGCGAGGAAATCATTTCATCACAGGCAAGCAGTTTGTCATCGCATAGCCTCGAAAATTAACTGCCTCTAATCAATCGAGATTTAGAATTATTAGACGATTTACCTATCCCCAGAAAGAAATTGAAATCTGATAACTGGATTGAGAGAAAGGTACAACAAGTTACTTCAAATTTCAAAAGATCGCTTGGAGCACCTCATTTGGACACTGAATTTGATGTAGACATGGATGTCGATTGCTCTCACTTTCGCGAACTAATTACTGCGTTGAAAGAAAAATGTCATCGGAATGAAACGGACAAAGCCCATAAGCTGCAAATCTTGACGTTGCTTCCAGCAAATTGGAGTGTAAAAAATATCTCAGAAACTATGAACACCACGACGTACATGGCGAAAGCATCGAAGAAACTCTTGAAAAGTACAGGAATATTGACTCTATCTGACGCGAAACACGGTAAGTATTGATTAGTATAGTACAAACTCAATAAAAAATGTTGGTCTAGATAATCTTGCATAATAAAATTAAAATGCTTCATTTATTTCAATCGCAGGAAAAACACTATGCGAAATAACGAAGAAAGCTGTTCTTGAATTCTACGATGATGAGAGAAACAGTCTTACGATGCCTAGGAAAAAGGATTATGTATTGGTACGCGATGTAAATGGAATTCGTACTCATGTTCAAAAGAAATTAGTTCTGTCGAATTTGAAAGAGTTGATCGAAAGTTTTCGGTTTGAGCACCCCGAAAAAAATATAGGTTTTTCAACATTCGCATCTATGAGACCAGCACACTGCGCTTTGGCAGATGCTTCTGGTACTCATACGGTATGCGTTTGTTCAATTCATCAGAATGTGAAGTTGATGATCTTAGGTAACGCTCATCATTATCGAAAAATCGTAAAATAAATGTGTACACAGTACAAGAATATAACAATGAAAACGTATTATTTCAGGATGCGCTTTGAAAGAGCTTAGCAAAGACACGTCGCACTTTATTGCCAGCTACAACGATTGTTTAACGCAATCGTGTGCCCCGACTCGACTGAGGATTGCCACCTGGGAAAATGTGCACATTGTCCGGGCATTGAAGACTTGCACAGCATTTTGGATAATTTGTTTTCTGATAATGGAATTGATGAAATAACGTATAAGCAATGGATACCAAACCGCGAACTTCGCTTGAAACATTTGTTAAAGACTGCCGAATTCGTCGATGATTTCTGTGCAAAAGTGAAAGTACTTTTGCCGCATGCTTTCATTTCCAAAAACCAAGGAAATTTCATGAAAAGTCTAAAAGATTCATTGCAAGAAGAAGAGTTTTTAGTAATATATGATTTCAAAGAAAATTATGCCTTCGTTATCCAAGATGCTGCACCGGGATAACCATTGGAATAACTCACAGGCAACAATTTACTGAGTCGTGATCTATTTTAAAGGTGGGCACAAAAGTTTGGTGATCATTTCTGATAACACAACTCATGATGCGATTGGTGTACATCTTTACATAACTATCGCGGTGAACTGCATTAAATCGATCTGCGACAATGTCAAGAAAATTTTCTACTTTTCTGATGGCGCGCCGCAACAATTTAAGAATTTAAAAAATGTTGTCAATGTATGTCATCACAAATAAAAGTTCGGCATTGAAGCGGGGTGGCATTTTTTGCCACGGCCCATGGCAAAGGGCCCCAATAAACACGATAATGTTACGGCAATTTAACGGCTATGTAACCCAATGTAACAAATAACATCACGTGTAACTTGCATGTGACTTACGTGGAACTTACTATTTCCCAATCAGCAATGTTACCATGTTATATAACATGCGTTACGTAACTGTTACAATTGAGTTATGTTGCCCATACGTTGAGTTATGTTGCCCATACGTTGAGTAATGTAACTGATATGTAACAAGTAACATTTATATGTTATATAACCTGTGTTACATAATCGTTGCGACCTCGTAACGTTGCTAGTGTGTTGCACGATGTAACCGCAACGTAACAGCAATTTAACCAAAAGATACATGTAACGTTGTCTCTAAGTTACATCTAAGTTATTATTTCCCACTCAGTAAAGTTATCGTGTTATGTAAGGTGTGCTATGTAACATGTGCTATGTGACATGAATTAAACAGCTGTGTTACTGTTTACTTATATTGTCAAAATGTAGTTATATTGACAATACATTGACTTTTCTTTTGTGGACTGAAAGTCCACAAAAGAATGTCAAGGGTTGCTAAATCGCTACCCTTGGGAATGAAAAAAATTAGCGTTTACTATTAAAAGTAGAACAAGCTTTAGGCAAATGATGCCAACCGGTTGACACCTCCGAAGAGTATCACTCCAGTGCATATATGAAGGTGCACCGTTGCGCTGACTTATATACGTTAGCGACACGTATCGCTTGCGAGAAACGTTCGAGTCGTAGGCCATCTAGCGGACATCACATCGTTATACACATGTTACGTAGCAATAACACATTTGTTACATGACTGTAACGGAACTACGATATATAATAGTTATATAAGATGTATGTTGTGAATGCTACATAACCACTGTGATATGCATGTTACGTGAACGTTACATATTTGTGCAACGTTCTAGCAATGTTACCACATTACGTAACTGTAACATGACCGGGCTATTGTTGCAGTTACATTACTGTCGTTACATACATGTTACATACTTTTTGCAACATACTTATTATGTTGCCACGTTACATCACTACAACATTGCGTTCCTGTCACGAAAGTGATGTCCCAATTGTTACTTGCACATTGCGTTGCGGTTTCATAACTTTTGTTATGCAACTGCAACGAAAATATGTCACATAACGGTAACATTACCTGCACATAACAAATGCAACATCACAAGTTACTCCTATGTTACATATCCTCGACATATCACAACGGTAACATTGTTACAATCACATGTAACTTCCACGTTACATTGCTGTTCAGAAACGTGTTTACTGGGGCCTTGTCATGGCGTTGGCGGGACTCACGCGAGAAGCAAGTCGAGCAAGCTTGCAACGACCATCTGATAGTCAGATCACCACTGCGAAAGAACTGTATGACTGAGCAAATCAAAACTCTATCCTCCCTAGTATTGAAGATGAATTCTCGATAGAGCTATTCTATAATCAAGAAAAACCGATTATAGAAAAGCGGTTCGAGAATGTCAGCCGAATACCGAATTTGCAAAAAGTACATTGTATAATTCCCCAAAGCGATGGCAGCGTAATTGTAAAAAATTATTCATCATCGACGAACTATAAATCTCATAAAATTCTGAGATCGTAAATGAGTTAGTTCATGGATTTTCAAAAGATGTACTTATTGAAAAAATCCTTTATTTTACATGACTCCCAAACAATTGTTGTGATTAAAAATGTATACTGTGACATGAATCTTATGTAATAAATCGAATTCATGAGAAAATTAAGTGAATTATTTATTTAAAAAATGCCCAGAAAATCAGCCTTGTACCTACCCATTCTGATTTTTGCGGGGTAATTTTTAGTTTTCACTGCCCGATTTATGTGATTTTTTCAGAATTTTTAAAATTGACGAAAGTTCCGTTTTGATAGATTTAAAAAATGGAAAAATATGGAAATATGGAAAAAGTCTGTAAAAATTGAGTGACATTTTTTCGATATGTCAGATAAACATATGTCGCTAAAAATCGAAACCAATAGGGCGAGGGTCGGACCCTGGTCGAATTCACCTGGAATGCCCCATATATTGTAATGGAACGACTATACCCCCGACGAGTTCCTCCGAAAAGTCATCACTATTCGAGGAATTTCATCGCGGAGCCGAGTATTCGAGCTCTCCCCACTCTTCGCTTCGCGCGACGCCCCGATCATCGGAGGCAGCGAGCGTCGCCTCACTCTATTTCCAAAAATCGTACCGCACAGACGTGCAAATATTCCTAAGTCCGGTGCTTTGGCCTAGTGGATAGCGTGCTAGCCTCTAAACCAGAGCATCGGTAGGTCGAGGGTTCGAGTCCCGCTGCCGTCGTTTTCGCTGAGAAATAAATATTCGGGCGCGATGTAGCTCCAGGTATACATATGTATACCTGTAGTCCGAGTGTTTACAGTCTCAGCGAAACGCGATTAGCTCCGGCGGCGCGAAGCGAACTTGAGACCGACTGTATCGACAGAGGTTTTCTGCAGTTTCCCTCTGTCTTCTGGGCTCTGTCCAGAGGCAAATGCGATACAGTGGGGGAAGTCGGCTGCAGCCGCAAAAAGGGGGGGGGGAGGACTGGCTCGGTCTTGAACAGGACTAACAATGATTGAGCACAGGAAAAAAGTACAAACGATCGGGCCGACCCGCTATAGGCAATTGCCTGAAGAGCGGGGGGACAATAAAATAAAAAAAAAAAAAAAAAATATATATATTCCTAAGTCTAACTACGCTAGTAGTGTGGTACACGGCACTGCGTCCGCCTAAGTTAAACGTACTAAGTGGTCGCACACGTCCCAGTCGTCGCACAACATCGCGTATATTTTCCTATATCAAGAAAATCGTCAATAAAACTGCAATTGCAAACATTGTTGTAGCATTGCCAATATTTCAATGTCGTTTGGGACAACTGTCGACTCCCATATTTTATAAATTATAATTTAATTAATATGTTTATTCAGGCCCGCACGTTGCGAAGATAGTTTGATCATATTTCTTATCGAAAATGCTAAGAAAAGACGAAAGCTTTTTAGCTCACATCATTTAGTTTTCACGCCTTTTCGGCACAAAATACACATTATCTTGTTGCGGAAGAAATAAGCTATCACACTGACGCCTTGAATTTCGTGTTATCATAGTTTTAACAATATATTTTCCCTGTTTTATAACTGGGACAGGCAAATCTGCTGTTGTACCGTTATTTCGAACGCTGTGCGAATACTGGCGCTGACGCGCGAAGCTCGCAGTCCCAGTAGCCGCACAGCGTATTTTGACATTTGGATCACAGCATAGATCGGAAAAACAAAGCAGCAAAAGTTCGTGAATATTTAAGTATTTATAAGTAAGTAAACGACAAAAAGACGGACGAGACGACAGCTTGGTAAACATTTACTCACCAATAATTATGTTTATATATTTCGTGGCTTGTGACATGCGTATATTAGAAACATTGTTTACATTCAATTTCGAGGTTATTTTTTTTTGTGTAAATCTGCCTGTTGGTCTAATAGATTTATAAATTCATATATTGTCTATATATTTCAATACACTAAAACATCTTGTATGCTAGCGTCCAAGATTTTTCTTTCGCATGGACTTTAATACAGCTCTAGCGTAAAGATTCTTGTCATGCGTAGCCGTCTTCTATGTTTTATCAAAACATCAGCGACACAAATCTTTTACACTACAACTGTATCGCAAAGTTTACGATGCAGAAAAATCTTATACGTTAGATCTGTATCAAAAAGTCTATGCGAAAGAAAAATCATCTACGCTATAGTATTGAAACACTTTTCAGAAGATTTTCTTCAGCGTAACTATCTTCTACGCTGAAGAAAAATCTACTACATGGCTGCTGAGCTGTAAGCTTTGTGCAAATAATATAATTTTAAAAAATACTAAAATAAATAATAACCATTTTTTTTAAATAATGGAATAAATAATATTAAAAATGAAAGAATAAACAAAAAATTGATAAAAAATGTCATGTATATCATTTTGTACTGCAGGAATCATGCCGAACTCTCGGAAAAAAAAATTAATCGCAATCCTCGGTTGATCTCGCTGTAGCAGCTGCGCAGTTCGGGATGTCAGTGAGAAAAGCAAGTGCCATGCATGGGGTCCCGGCGAGCACAATTTTCGGCAAAATGAAGAACCCGTCTTCACTGCAGGCAAGGA
Organism: Pimpla rufipes; assembly: GCA_963932165.1. Classification (NCBI taxonomy): domain Eukaryota; kingdom Metazoa; phylum Arthropoda; class Insecta; order Hymenoptera; family Ichneumonidae; genus Pimpla; species Pimpla rufipes. The sequence continues at coordinate 8,284,976 of OZ010637.1, forward strand.
TGGGGCCATCTACAGTTCTCACTGCGTCCGAAGAAAACCATCTCGTCGACTGAATATTCCACGTGAGCGAAAAAGGATTTCCCGTCACTAAAGAGCAGCTCCTCAACAGCGTTCGCTTGTTAGTGACCGAGATGACCGTGAAACGCCATTCACAAATAATCGACCCGGTCGTCACTTGTACGAGGCGTTCTGTCATCGTCATCCAGAACTGACCAAACGTGTTGCTCAAAACCTCACGTATAGTCGCGCTACAGCAACAGAAGAGAAGTTGAGAGGATGGTTCAAGGAAGTCTCGAATTCTTTACACAGCAAAGACCTCCTGGACATCGATCCTTCGAGAATATATGTACAATTGCGACGAAAGTGGATTCCTGTTGTGTCCGAAAGCCGACAACGTTATCGTTCGAAAGGGTGCGAAAGCCGTGTAGAAGATCGTTAACGCCGATGAAAAGGAGAGTATCATGACTCTTTTCATGGTAAACCCATGAAAGTATCATGACTCTTTTCATGGTATCGGCACATCGGAGAAAGGGTGGATTACTGCCGAGACGTTCTTCGAATATATAACGAACGTATTTCACCCTTGGTTGAAGAAGAATAACGTTGTATTCCCTGGCGTTCTCTTCGTCGACAGTCACTCTTCACATTGCACTTTACCGCTAAGTGATTTTTGCAGACAAGCCGAAATTGAGCTAATTGCTCTGTACCCAAACGCTACCCACATTTTACAGCCGTTGGATGTCGCGGTCTTCCACCCATTGAAAAATGCGTGGAAAAAAACAGTCAATAAGTGGAGACTCGAGAACGACGGGGCGCGATTGACGAAGGAACTGTTTGCTCCATTATTGCAGATCGCAACAGACTCACTCGATCTCACACAAACACACAAACAATCAAAAATGGATTCAGATCATGTGGACTGGGACCATTTTCGGCCGAAGCCGTCGATTTTAACGTCCTCCGAAAAGGAATGACGTCGAACGAGGGTACTAGTAGCGACGCTCCGACATCGTCACAGGTTCAATAGAAATTCGTCGAACAGTTGCAGACGTTGGAGCAGCAACTACCCTCGGAAGTAGTCAGCACTTTCAAGGAATCGGAACGTCTCGGTATCTGGATTGGGGAAAGCACAAATGAGGGAATTTATCAGTATTGGCAGAAGATTAGGAGCCTCGCTGGTATACAATTGTAAAAATGTTCCAGTGTTTTTGTCGAATTGTATATAAAGACTTTTTCGCGTTGCAATTTCTTAATTGTTACGTAGTGACATTTGTAAATTTATGGATTTTAAATTTATACGACAGTGAAAATGTCAAAGTGTTTTCATCGAATTATGTATAAAGACTTTTCCGCGCCGCGAATCTCTAAGTTGTTTCGCACCGGCATTTATGAATTTTACATTGATTTTGAATTTTTTATTTACATTGATTTAGCTAATAATGAAAAAGAACTATTCAATCTGACGAACCCAACGAACGCATCGATGTGTCTCGAGACGAGAACCCGGATGTTGCTGCAGATTTCGGTGCTGAAGAAATTGAGACCCGCACGACGCTCCAACTCGATACAGTGGTGGATACGCTGAACGGCGACGACACCATTACAGCGATCAGCGCAGAAGACGTGGGAAACAGCGGTATGTAATCGAAATAGCGTTATGGGTGTTTTGTTTGGTAATTGACTATTATACTTGCAGCCATTGACGCAAATATCCGCAAGGCGATCTGGACCGAGGACAGTGCGAGGAAGTTCGTGGACAGCGCTGCCGAAACCGTGGAGGAGCTGCTCAACGTCGACGAATGCATCCCGCATATGAAAGGAGGAGATTTTAATGAAACGGTCGTAACACTCGTAGAGTTTGACCTATTGATCGAAAACGCCGAACAATGCAGCGAGAAGACAGTGGAAAAAATCGTCCCGGTTATTACGCACGAAATTTCTGCTCCGAATACGGTGAAAAGCTGTGAAACAGCGATCTGGACCGAGGAAAGTGCGAGGAAGTTCGCGGACAGCGCTGACGAAACCGTGGAGGAGTTGCTTAATGTCGTCGAATGCATCACGCATATGGAAGGTGTAGATTCCGATGAAACTGTTGCAAAACCCGCAGAGTTTGACCTAATGTTCGAAAACGCCGAAAAATGCAGCGAGAAGACCGTGGAAAAAATCGTTGTAAAAAGTCGAAGACAGCCGTGATCGAGGGAATTCCGTCGCCTTTTAAGAAAGCCCTTTTTTGGCCAGAAGAAAAAAAATACTGTGAAAGTCCCTTAAGTCGCTACTAGCGATCAGTAGCAAAAGTTCATGACGCAAAAAGAGGAAGAAAAACAAAAAATGTTGCAACAAAAAGAAGACAGACGAAGACAGCGAGAGGAAGCGCAAGAAAAAAAAGAGATGGAGCTGCAAAAGAAGAAAATACGAGAAGAGAAAAAGAAACTGCAAGACGAGATAAAGAAAATACAGGAAGAGGAGAAAAAAGAAGGCAACAAGTGCTCAACGGCAGGAAGCAAAGAAACAAAACGAAGTAGTCTAAACTGGAATTAAACAGTAACAAAAAATATTGAAAACTTGCGCAACCCATTGTTGTTATTACTTTATAAACTTATATGTATTGTTACTTAATTTTATTTTCGAAATGAATTCCACGATGGGAATACTACTTTATAACATCTTTCTTCATAACAAATAATATTTTTCATACTGTTTCATACTGTCCATACTGCAATTTGTTTTAGTTAATAAAAAGAATATTTTAAACATGCCTTAGTATTATTCATTGACGGTTGTGACGATCTCGACGTGATTCAGTCAATAAATAGCGGTATTTGGAAGGTGGGTCTCATGGTGTTCAAATACCGGGACACGTTGCGCGAACACTGGGTCTTTAGGTGTTCGAGCACTAGGACATAACCAAAAATGGTTGTGCGAACACTGGTACATTTGACTTTTCCACAGTTCTCGATCTACAAATAATTGATAGTTTTATATTATAATTACATATGCATGTGTTTTAGAAAGTAGAAAACATAAGCTCCAAGTTGGCCACAGTCATTTTTGGTTCTCATTATCCTTAATGAGCTAAATCGTCAACGCAAATTGCACGGTCTCTTAACTGTGCGGCCACTGGTACATATACCTTACCACGCTATCTCTGAGCATAGCCCAGGCTCACTCGTTCAATGTAGCGTACAGGGCTCGATATTGTTTCGACACCTGTACGGTAGACGTCCTTTGTTTATTGTAATTGAGTTCTTGTAAATATTTCCTTGAGCAAGCCCAGCTCGCTTAATTGCAACCGTAAAATGTCTACCGTGATCTCTTTACCTTCTTTCTTCCAGAAAATATCCTTGTACGGTGATGATAAAGGCAATTGGACTCGAAGATCGGAGGGAATTAATTTTCTTATTCCGAAGATTGAGCCGAATGACTTCTGAGAATGCTCCAAAACACAATAGAATTATCCTCAGGTCCAGCACATGATCCCTGTCGCTTCCCGACAGGGGAAATCACTCGGAATTAAGGATTTCGAGTATCCTAAATCGCGATTTTTACAAAATGTAATTTGATAGTTAATTTGATAATGACATAATATGAAATCAGACATCATTGGACAAAATTGTATCGATGTGTGAGTGTGGACAGAAACGAAAAGTTTTTGACATAATCGAAATTGTAAGTGGCCAGATATTAGCATGCGGGCACTGTTTTGATTGAAAGAGGGATCATTGCAAAGAAAAAAATAAATAAAAAATATTGAACCTGACACATTCGGGGTCCGCGATATGTTGACTGAGATAATTCCAGTTACACTTTCGTAGTAGACAAAAAAGAACGAACGTGCTGAAATATAACAGTAGCGTTAGCGTCTCGTCGTGAGAGTCTTGTATCTCTCTATAGTAATGCCGCGAGGCGGCATTATAGATTTCTTTTAATACTTGGCGTCGAGACGCTACCGCGTCTGTTGATGTTGTCTCAACATTAAAAATACTCAATAATTAAATTCCTGTATTCTGTTACACCAAGAATATCTATTTAACTATGTTTCAAGAATGTGTTGTAAAAACAAATAATAATAAAGTTCCCACAAAAAGTTAATTCAGCCACATGTACAAAAAATTCACTAGGCATTTTGTGTGTTTTTTCAAAACGTGAGTGCCTAAAAATGTTGTGGAAGTGATCATTTTAGTATTGTGATGATGTGTATTGTATGTGTAACGATTTTATTGATTCTAATCGGATCGTTTAACCAAGCATATCAATTGTCATAAGTGTTGAATTAATTTAAGGGTACCGTTTTAGAGAAAAGTTTTTTCTTCTTATAAGGGTTACGTTTTTCCTCACCGATGAAAAAATTTGGAATAATTCTATTCTTTTAGGATGGTAGCGAAGGATTTTTTGTCACTGGATCCCTCAGTTGGGTTAACCGGTTACTTTGAAACCAGGAATATGGGTTCTTACTTCTGCATGTAATTCAGAGAAAACCAACCACAATCATATTTTCTGTAGCTTAATTGTAGGGATTATTTTAAACTAATTCTTTTAAAAATCAATAAAAAGGAAATGTGACTGCGAAGAGATTGAGCCATAGCGGAGGCAAATTCTGTATTGGTGTTCTCTGGACTGCGAACAAAGTGAAAACCCATATTTCTGGTTTTGAAGCAAGTGATAGACCCAACCACTTGATCCAGTGTGAAAAAAACCTTTGCTGCAATCCTAAAAGAATATAATTATTTCATATTTTTTATAATTATTTCATATTTTTTCATCGGTGAGGAAAAAAGTATCCCTTACGTTAAACATGAACATTTTGTTTGACTCCTTCTCTTACTAGCAGAAAAATATGTGTGTTCTTGATGTAGTTATTTGAGACACATCAAGCAAAGTAAAAATGCAATGATTCTTGACTGCGATGAACCTCCAGATAATATGTATTGCGGACTGATTTTTAAACACACATATGTTTAATTTATTGTGGTAGGTAATCAACACTTTAGAATTATCGAAGAGCAAAACAAAAATATCTTGCAATCTCTGACACGGCGACGGCCGAGCAGATGACTAGGCGCTTTTCCGGCGGTACCGCAGTCTGATCGTCTGTAGTCCCGCTTGTAGTATCGCTTGTTGACAGGTTCAAATTTATATACGATAACAAAATAATTGAAAATACAGTTACGTGTGTCCGTAAGAATAAAAAGAAAAACACGACTAGAAAATTTACACGTTGAGCTATTAATTTCGGAAGTATGGTGAAAGTGACTCATAATACGGGTCACGTACGACGCAATTCTCAATATTCTTTTTCACTTTCAACCTTATGTGCTTAATGTTGCCTCTTTTACTGCACAAGCGATACTGCCGGTCCTGTTAACACCACTGACCGATCAACCAGTAAAAGCACATCACGTTAAAACATAAGCTCCACCCATTACCGTTTAAAGTCCACGCCGACATAAAAAATGGGGACATCGATTCTGCACGTGGTATACAATAGAAACCCCAGAAATAGAGCATTCTTTTCTAGTTTCAAGCAGATCCATTTTTAACACTCTTTCCACGTGCAAACGATCGAGCTCCCGCACTCTTGATGTCCATAAAACACGAAATAAGCAATAGCGCCGAAAAGAGCACAAGTGTATCCCTGTAAACAAGTGTAATCTGAGTAGCCCTCAGCCGCCTCTACGGCACTAGCGGCAGCCCTCTGTCTAGGACTCCGAACTGTTAGCGCGGCAGAAGAGACATCGTAAATATCACATATTATTACGCATCGGCTCCGCGTACCGAAACGAGATAGATTCTTCTCACCTACTACGCAGACTACACTTGGCCCTACACTAAAGAGACATATTTTTAAAACTGCATTCTTGGAATCTCTGACATCACGAGCGTAGATTCTGGGCTACTATTATTGTAAACCCCTTCTCTAGTGAACACCCAACGCGTGCCCTTATTTGTGAAAACCAGCCCCTGCTCTGCGAATTTTCCAGTATAAAAACCCGAGGAACCGAGCCTCAGAGAGTTCAGTCTCCGGGAGAGTTCAGTCTCCGGGAGAGTACAGTCTCCGGGAGAGTTCAGTCTCCGGGAGAGTTCAGTCTCCGGGAGAGTTCAGTCTCCGGGAGAGTTCAGTCTCCGATTAGATCTGCGGATCTACGAGTCGGGAGACCGATCTTCGTTTGGTCTACATATCGCGACGCGCGGCTTCACCGTTAGCTGGGTGCGAGTAGAAGCATCCTATTTTTCCACGATCAGCGAAACCTACGAATAATTTCAAAGTACTAAAAAGTCGAATTGTAATAATCAAAGTATAACTTCCGCGAAACAGTAAACGCGACGAAAAAGACATTGTAAACCGCGAAACAGTAAACGCGACGAAAAAGACATTGTAACCGCGAGTCTCAAGCGTGAGACCTCCTCGTGCTACCGAAAGCACCAAACACTTAAGAGGTATTTATCATTACTTATGTTATGTACTATTGCATCAAGTATTCATTTATAATAAATTACAAGTGCATCAAAGATCACTTAACTTACTTAACTAACCACTCACGAAACAAGATCTCCCGAGATCTTCAGTGTTCCCCACTACCCCTTTACCTCGGTCCACTACCTGATCCTTGGTAATAACAAGAGTCGCGTTAACCGCTCGACGCGATTCGCTCTTTCTTCCTAACGTCTCCGGACGTTACATACACTTTACGAATTTGTGTTTAGGTTATGTTCACTTATTCCACATTTTTGTAGATTAATAATAAACTATCATCATTATAATTAAATTGTTCAAATATGATGAATGAATAACAAAATAAAAACTTTGCACATTGCTTCCTCATTAATTTTAGTTTTTCACAAAGCCACCTTCATGAAGAAGCTTGTTTATCATTTTTGGCTTCCTCATAAAGGAAGCTTTGTGAAAAACGAAAATTAATGAGGAAGCAATGTGCAAAGTTCGACTTTGCAACTTTTTTTATTTGAACTGAAGAAAGCTCTGTTACAAACACCGTTACATCTAATTTTGATTAAATACAAAGTTTTGTCTTACTTTCTTAACTTTTGCGGAAGTTGTAACGAATACCGACATTTTTTTTTAAATTCAAAATGGTGTAAGATCCGGACGACTTTATCGATCATCACCAAATTTTACACGTAGCAGGCCTGTATGTTGTTTTTCCACTATACAACAATTCGGTTCATTTGTTAAAATTCGACGTGATTTAGAGCAAAATATTTTTTTTCGAAAAATTCAAAATTCTATAAAATCTGAACCGCTTTACCGATTTCGACGAAATTTAATACCATACAGCAGTAAATGTATCTTCAGTTATGAAGAACTATTTAGCTAAATCGGCGAAGTTTTACGAAAGTTAGAGCGACCACGCCCTTTTTTCAACAAATTGAAAACTACATAAAATCTTAATTACTGTAATATCCGATGTTTGAAAATATAAGGCAGTCCAGTAGGTCCTGCCCTCGACGTGACTCACTGTATTTCGTGCGAATCTCGAACATGACCAGTTCGGCTCTAGCCGCGTGCCTGCGAGCACGGAACGCTATCTACTCGATCTTCGCTAATAAAACCTGTTGTTCAAGAGTTCTTATTTCCTGTGTACCCTCCCCCATGGAAAAAAGGTAGGTGTGAAAATACATTTTTCGATACATCGTAGTATATACACAAGATATATTTGGGGTATATGCGATATATCTGATTTATAGCCAAGATACTTATAGCATTTACCCGGGATATATGCAAAATATATCCGACATATCGAACTTTTCGTGGTTGTATATATTTTCACATATACAAGGTAAATATGCGGTGTATATTTTCACGTATATCGTAAATGAATATTAAATATAGCTTAACATACACTAAAAATATATGCGCGATATATATTAGTAGGTATCTGGAATGTTTGTTAGATATATTTTACTTTATATTCAGAAAATATTTTACAATTATGCGAGGGATATATGCGGGTTATATTTTCACGTATATCGTAAATATATGTTCATTATAGTTAAACATATACTAAGAATATATGCGCGATATTTATTGGCGTACCTCAAGAATGGTTGTTAAATATATTTTTCTTTATATTCGGAAAAGATTTTACATATATTTCACGTATGTGAAAGTTTATATGCTAAATATATATATTTTTTAATTTTTTAATTTTGATTCCTACGTATACCTTCTTCAGATTTTTACGTTTTTTCTCCCCACTCCCCGTGATCCCCTTTCATTCCTTGTATTCCCCTCCGTATCATTTATTGAGTTCCCCCCCAGAGTGTTACCCGCAGCCACTCTTTCCTAATGCACTACTGTATCGCATTTGCACGAGGGCACAGGGAAACTGCAGAAAACCTGTGCCGATACAGGCGGCTATATTTTTTCTGAGTGTCTGTTGCATGAGATTACATCAGAAACTCAGAAAAACTGCCTCCCGCTCAACAGTTGACGTGCAAATCAGTGCATGGCTAAGCGGTCACCCATCCAAGTAGCGACCGTGAGTCGAGCTGCTTAACATGGGAGATCGCCGAAGCCATGCACCGACCGCACGCCCACTGCTGTCGGTTATATGCTAAATATTAATCGAATATTTTTAAGGAGGCATCAGCGCTGCATGCTAGTCAAATCAGTGCTACATTTTTAAAAGCACTTTTATAATTCTCGGCTCTTTGATTAATTGTTCCGAGGTATTGCGCACGTAGCAGCGTCAGTTCTTAATAGAAAAATACTTTCACAGCCGTGATTTGAATAGATAAACGACTGATATATGCGAATTTCTGATGTCATGTTTTTCCGTGCAGTTTTTTTGAAGAATAAACCGTAATAATAGTTCGATTATGACGAACAATAGCTCATTTTTATTATTGAATGAAAGAAGGAAATCAAATGATGGATACGGCAGAACAAGGAGAGTTAAAAATGTTTTAATATATTCCGATATATATTCATATATTCCGATTATATCTACAATACATCTGTGGATGTGCGTATTATATAGCTGAGATATATTGCACATTTATTTGAAATATATTTCTTTTGTATTTTATAAATATTCCGGGTATACTTTAAATATATCGACGCAATGCGTACAATATACCCTGAGATACATTCAAAAAAGTGTTCGATGTATATTCGCTAATATATTTACGCGTATATTTAATATGTACGTCGACGTATATCACAAAATGCATTCGAAATATATTTCGTCTATATTTAATAAGTATTCAGGATATATTCCAAATATATCTCTGTTTACACGCCAATATATATATTCGTATATACTGATACATATATGCTGCATATCCAACTTTTCGTCGAAAATACATGGGGTATATTCCGAATATATTTCCACATGTACCTTACACCTACCTTTTTTCCATGGGGGCTTTATTACAATTGGCGACGAGGAGTATCGTTAGAACTCAGTGGGATAGTGAAATAAAGAACAGAAGTTTGGAAGTGGTAACAGGACAGTACCGCGAGTGAATGCCGGGAAAAAACGGTAGCGGCGGGGAAGAGCTCGACGCGGCGCAAATCTACAAGCTCTCGAAGGTAGAACTCATCGAAATATTAAAAGACCAGCTCAGCATAACTGCATTATTGGAGTCCCTAACGGTGGACGTATTGCGAAAGCGTTTAATCGGTGTGATAAATCTGCGACGGGAGAGCGGTGGGGGCGAGAGCGCGTCGACCAGCGAAGGAAAAAAAACCCGACGAGTAACGAGCGAAGAGACGGTAGGAGAGCAAGCGAGCGAATCAGACGAAAACCCACGGGTACCGGCTGAAGTAGACGAGACGAGTAGCAGAGCGGGCGATGTAAACACCGAGGTCTCGGGAGCGCCGCGAACAACAATGGCTAAGCCAAGCAAGTTGGAATTTGCCCTCGGAGAGGATGACTGGGAAACGTATGTCGAACGGTTAGAGCTATATTTCATTGCGAATGATATCGCGGATACCAAGAAGACGGCCGTTCTATTAACCAAAATAAGCGCCGACACGTATACGCTGGTGCGGGATTTGTGCGCGCTAATGAAGCCAAAAGACAAAACATTCGAGCAGCTCGTAGATATAGTGGGTAAACATCTGTGTCCAAAGCCATCAGAGACGATGGAAAGGTGTAAATTTCACCTCGCAAAACAGAACGACACAGAGACTGTCGCCGATTTTGGAGCTAGGCTAAAAAAACTGGCGCTAAACTGTAATTTCGCAGAATTGCAAGTAGTATTGCGAGACCAATTTGTGTGTGGGCTTAAGGACCAAGAGACAAAGACTGAGTTATTCCGCGTATCGCAGTTCTCATACGATGACGCCTATAAGTTGGCAACAGCTAGAGAAGAGGCGATGAAGAACGCGACAAGCACGCAGCGAATCATCTCGGGAAGCTCGTCAGCGGAAGGCACGCACGCCGTGTTTACTCCACGGAAGAAACAAACCCAGCGAGGCCAGCAGGGTAAACAGAAGAGGAACGACAACCCGAAAAGCACAGAGGACTCACGAGCAGCCGACGGCCAGAAACCTCAATTGCTATGTTTTTGTTGTAACAAGCCGAATCACATGGCAAAAAGCTGCCGACTCCGATTCAAAACATGCAACGTCTGTCAGTTAAAAGGACACGTCGTAGCGTCATGCATAAAAAAGGCATCGGGTCAGCGTCAAGTGCAGTACGTTGAAGAACAAGACCAAGGATCGGGCGGAAGTCAAGAGGATTTTCTGTGGATAGACTCGGACGAACATGACCGCGAGCGAAACAAATTATTTTATATATCGAGCGAGGATACGCGTACTGATCCGCAATTTTTCGAGTTTGTAATTAATGGCACTGCAACGTTGTCTATGGAAGCGGATTCGGGGTCGTATGCAACGGTTATTCACGAAGATGTTAAGAAACATTTTTTCCCCGAAGCACAGTTGACTCCTCCCAGTTTAAGTTTACGCTCAGTAGCCGAGATCGAACTTCCGGTATTGGGTAAATTGAATAATTTGCAAGTGACGTTTCAGGGAAAAACTCGTTAACTGGGGTGTCACGTGGTCTCGGGAAAAGGTATTTCGGTAGTAGGTAGAGAATGGTTAACGGCGTTCGGCCTGTGGCCATTCGAGGCTTGGAAACAAATTTCCGGTCGATCACAGCAGTCCGTACACAACATAACCGAAGCCGAGGAGGTCGAGCGATTTGCAAAAAATCGATTCTTTTCGGCCCGAATGGGGGATTGTTTAAGGGGGGGAACCAGTTTAGACCGATCAAAAAATCGACTTTTTTATTGCAGAAATTATTAGTATAACTCCTCAAGAATATGTGGTAAAAATTTGAAACCAAAATTCGCATTATTTCCGATGTTATGAGCACTTGAGTGACCGCCCGTCGGTTCGGCGCCGAAGCGCGCGGTACACCGAGAGAAAAAGTTTCCTTGATTCAATAAAATTTCCTTGAAATCTCAACCTATGAAACATTTCTTTGAGGTCAATGAAATAATATCCTTAAATCAAGGAGATCATGTCTTTGAAATTCAAATAAATATTTCATTGAAATCAATTAAAAAAATTAAATCCACCCATTTCTTTGGAATCAAGGAAATTTTTTCTCTCGGTGTAGTTAGAACGGAGCGGTCACTCAGAGGCAAATTCAGTTCCGGCTTTCCTACCGAGTATTTTGAATAATAATAATAATAATATATTCAACAATTCCCTTTTTTTACATGTGTTTTTGTGAGTAAGTGAGCTGTGTGTGTATGTGTGTGTGTGTACTGGGCCATTGACCGAGGTCTTTCAGCCTGTGTTGTGTTTGTATTGTGTTGCGTATTTTCTGTTTTTTTAGTGTTTTGAAAATGTCAACGTATCCGAAAGGTTCTCGTGAGTCTATCGAACGACATGGTAAACCACGTAAGAGATCTTTTCATGGAAATCAATACACCAAGAGTGAGTCGAATGTCAGTGAAGATGGTGGAAGTGCGAGCGCGAAAAAACTTTCGACTGCTACGAGTGAGAATGTGACTGTGAATCCTATACATTGTTATAGGTTCATCGAATTTTTTACAGTATTCACTGGTTTGTCGGAAATTCTTATTTGTCGAGACTGTAAACAGAACGTGAAATTTCAAGAAGCTGGAAAACGTGGCCTTGGTTTCAAACTTGTTGTCAACTGCCACTGTGGATCGAAACAAATCAATTCAGGTCCTTTACTCCACACTGGATTTGAGATAAATCGTAGGATTGTATTTGTCATGCGGCTCTTAGGTGTTGGCGGACAAGGACTGAATGTATTTTGTAATTACATGGACATCGGCAGTGGTATAGCTGAAGAAACTTACAACGGAATTTGCACTCACATCCACGCTGCTGCGAGAAAAGTGTACGAATTTTGCTGTAAGAAAGCGGTTGAAGAAGAAAAGAAAGAGAACGAGAAACGCGAGAGACCTATTCTGAATTTGAAAGTATCTGGTGATGGAACGTGGAAAAAACGAGGATTCAAATCACTTTTTGGTGTTACGACACTCATCGGATATTACTCCGGAAAAGTCATCGATCTGATTGTACGAAGCTCTTACTGCCAATCATGTATATATTGGAAAGACAAACCGAAAAATTCGGCAGAATATCTAGCATGGAAAGACGATCATGACGAAGAAAATTGCATGAAAACATACGAAGGCTCCGCGGGAAGCATGGAGGTGGAATCTATGAAAATGATGTTCTCGAGATCGGAGGAACTACATGGTGTAAAATACGGCAATTATATCGGTGATGGTGATTCGAAAACATTCACAGCAATCGTTAATATGAATCCCTACGGTGATGAACTGACAGTTGTCAAAAGTGAATGCATAGGCCACGTTCAGAAAAGGATGGGAACCCGGCTCCGAAACATCAGGAAAACTAAAAAATTGAGCGGAAAAGGAAAATTGACAGAGGCTTTGGTGAAAAAGCTCAGCACGTATTATGGCTTAGCAATTCGACGAAATATAAACAGCGTCAAAGACATGAAGAAGGCTATAATGGCAACTTTTCATCACATGATATCCACAAATGACAATCCACAACACGACAACTGTCCAGAGGGAGAAGACAGCTGATGCAAGTGGCAGAAAGCTAAAGCACTTGGAACACAGCCTGAACCGCTCCCTACTCCATTACACCTCGACGTTCAAAAAGAAATTCTTCCTGTATACGAAGATTTGTCGAGAGACGATTTGTTGACGAGATGTTTAGGCGGTCATACGCAGAACGCGAATGAAAGTTTTAATTCGACCGTTTGGCGATTGGTTCCAAAGCACCTTCATGCTGGCCTAAGAATAGTCGAGGTTGCTGCATTCTTAGCTGCTGCATTATTTAATGAAGGGAATTCAGCCCTTCTAATGGTGATGAACGAGTTACAACTCGTAGTTGGCGCGCAGAGCTTCAATTTTGCCGAGAACATGGATAGTCAGCGCGTGACGAGACAGAATAGGTGCAGCTCGTTGGAGACGAAGGAAGGTCGTATAGCTCGTCAAGAGGAGATGCAAGCCCGAAATTACGCGTACGAACAAGAAGAGGGACTGCTATATGGTGTTGGCATAGCCGATTAAAGGCTGATCATTTTATATCATTAATTACTGCCATGAATGTCTTGTTTTCGCTTCATTTTATTTCAAACGCGTTTTTCTCGAAACGACTTTTTTTCAACTGGTGGGCGTTCTAGCTAAAAAAGTTATTGACCAATCGTTCTGAAATTTTTTGTGAATATTCTTTTTTCGATTCCAATCTATATGAACCTAAATCTGAGATTATATTGTTATTAACATTTTTTTATGCAAAAAAGGTGAAAAAATATGGTGTAAAACAATGATATCGTGTTCAAACTCTTCAAAAACATGACATTTTTTTTTTACCGGATTTAGGTTCATATTCTTAGAAAATATGTTGTTAACGAGAAAAAAAAATTTGGATGCTTACAGATAAAAATTGCGATTTCAGGAGTTCCCGCAAGCAAAATACTTGGGTGGCAATCGTCCATGGACAGCACGTTCTAACGCCACTATTTCTGGGGGAAATTACTTGAAAAAATTCTAAAGTGTACTTCAAACCATAAACAAAATACCCACCAAGTTTAAACAATTTCAGATTTTTCCTTCCCTATTTAAAAAATCCACGAAAAACACCAAAATTTCGGCCTCCTAAACCGGTTTCCCCCCTTAACAAGGGAATGCTTTAACTGGCATTAAAAGAAAATGCTAAACCCGTAGCCCTCAAGGCAAGGCACGTAGCTTTCGCGCTAAGAGACAAAGTAGAAGCCGAGTTAACGAGATTAATAGAGTTGGGGCATTTGGAGAAGTTAGATGTCAGTTAGTGGGCAACGCCCATTGTGCCGGTTTTAAAATCCGATGGGTCTGTGCGCATTTGCAGTGATTTCAAACTCACCGCAAATCCTAACTTGATAATTGACAGACATCCCTTACCGTTAATAGATGAAATTTTTGCCAACCTTCAGGGCGGACAAACTTTTTCGCAACTTGACTTGGCGCACGCGTACATGCAAGTAAAAGTAGTTGAAAAATCTCGCGATCTTTCAGAAAAAAATGGAGATGTGCCTCGCGGGAATTCCCAGTGTATCTGTGTACCTGGATAATATTTTTTGCACAGGTAAAACGGAAAAAGAGCACCGCGAAACGATAGAAAAAGTATGCCAACGGTTGCAAGACTGTGGATTAAGAGTTAACAAGAAGAAGTGCGAATTTTTTAAGGAAAACCTAGAAATCCTAGGGTTTGTAATAGATAAAGATGGGCTAAAAAAATCGCCTGAAAAAGTCGCAGCCATGGTAGAAGCACCGCGCCCGGTAAACGTAAAGCAGCTCGAGTCGTTTCTCGGCTTAATTTTGTATTACGGACGGTTTTTGCCGTAGAGAGCGGACAGGCTAAAGCCCCTTTACGATTGTGCTCGCGCGGAAAAATTCGAGTGGACCACAGAATGCGATGAAGTTTTCAGTTGGGTAAAGAGTGAAATAGCATCGGAACGGGTGCTAGCCCATTATGATCCAAAGCAAAAGTTAGTGCTCGCTTGCGACGCGTCGAGCTACGGCCTCTCAGCAATCTTTTCTAACGAATATCCCGACGGGGTCGAGTGACCGATAGCGTTCGCGTCGAAAATAATTCCGGAAAAGGAACGTGATCGTGTGATATTAGATAAGGAAGCAGGAGCGATCGTATTCGGACTACGAAAGTTCTTTAATTATTTAATCGGTAGGAAGTTCACGCTCAAAACGGATCACAAACCATTGACATTTATTTTTGGTCCACGAGCGGAGATACCGGCAACGACAGCGAGCAGGCTGCAAAGATGGTCGTATTTCCTCTCGGGTCTCAATTTTGACATTGTATACGTAAAATCAAAGCAAAACGGCAACTGCGATGCTCTCTCGAGACTGCCGATCGCTGATAGCACGCTCGTTTTCGACCAAGAATATTCGTCAGTCAATTTCATCGAAACCGGCTTAGAAATGATCGATGCTTCAAGCATTGCGACGGTAACGGCTAGGGATCCGTTGTTCAGAAATATTTTTAGATATGTAAGAGATGGTTGGCCGAGTAAAGACACACTTTCCCCCGAGGTGAATAAATTCGAGGCAAAAAACAGCAAGTTATCGACGGAAAAGAAATGTTTGTTCCGCGGCGATCGTATTGTAATCCCGTCGGCGTTGCGAGCACCGGTGTTAAGGGAGCTACACGCATCACACCTCGGTATGATAAAGATGAAAATGATTGCGCGTTCATACATTTGGTGGCCGGGTACCGATGAGGACATCGAGAACGTAGCGAACGCCTGCAGAATCTGTCTGGAAGAGCGAAAAAAACCGCAAAAGGTCCCGCTAACACCTTGGCAATGGCCGGACGCCATGACGCAAACCGTGGACGCGCATTCATAGCGATTTTTTGGGCCCCATCGCGGGTGATATGTTCATGGTAGTGATAGATGCGCACACGAAGTGGCCCGAAGTCAAAGATATGGGAGCGAATACGCAGGCGGAAAAGGTCATAAGCGAGTTCAGAAAACTGTTCACGCGTTTCGGGCTGCCACGTCAGGTCGTCACCGATAACGGTCGACAATACACAAGCGGTGAATTTAGAGATTTTCTCGCGCGTCACGGGGTGAAACAAACTTTCACTGCGCCTTACAACCCAGCAACGAATGGAGCAGCTGAGAATTTCGTGGGTACCTCCAAAAATAAGGTCTCAAAAATAATGAAGGAGGGAAAATTGTTGAAGTACGCGGTTAACTTATTTTTATTTGATTATCGCAGTACGGAGCATTGCACGACCAACCGCAGTCCAGCGTGGTTGATGTTCAAACGCGAGCTTCGTACTCGTTTTGATTTATTAAAACCGAGTGTTAGAAACGACGTAGAAAAAAATGTCCAAAAACAAATAATCGCGACAGATGGCAAGCGTCAAATTGCCGCTGACGAAGGCGATGTTGTCATGGCCGACGATCACCGAGTTCGCAGTGCGAAGCGAGTAGAGGCTACAGTCACACAAAAATTGTCACCGGTTTCGTACGAGGTAGCGGTAGATTCGTCCACCAAGTGGAAGCGTCATGTCGACCAGGTCATACCCATAAAAAATAACCTTTGTCGTTCGGAGAGACTTCGAGCTAAGAATGTAGCGTAACGTTTTTGTGAAGGGAAGAAAATGTAATATCCGATGTTTGAAAATATAAGGCAGTCCAGTAGGTGCTGCCCTCGACGTGACTCATTGTATTTCGTGCGAATCTCGAACATTACCAGTTCGGCTCTAGCCGCGTGCCTGCGCGCACGGAACGCTATCTACTCGACCTTCGCTAATAAAACCTGTTGTTCAAGAGTTCTTATTTCCTGTGTACCCTTTATTATAATTACTATATATATTTTGTCAAAAATCGCGCCATTTAAAGAGGGGCTGCTACTCTACATATGTGTAAAATTTGAGCCAGATCGAACGGTTACTGAGTGAGAGGCGATTGAATTTTCGAAGCCCAGAACACACACACACACACATACATACCTACGAACATTTTTTCTAAACCATTTTTCTCGACGTTTTAGGTGATTCTAAGCATACTGGAATGAAAATCTCGAAAAAAATGTTTTTCATGAAAACAAAGCTTCCTCTATGAGGAAGCAAAAATCACGTTGTGGATTTCATTTTCATTTTGTGTTGTGTATAATATGTAGGATGTAATGAGTTGCCACAGTTAAAAGTTGGAACGTGGTGAATTTTCCCCCCGTTACAGTTGCTGTGGAGACCCGATTTGAGGCCTAAAAACGCCGTCATGTCCGCTGTCGAGCTCTTCCAAGGGCATTTAGATTTAAGAATTTATTTTTTAATTAGATTTAAGATAGCATTTTTGGTTAGTTTTCGCTGTTATTCCGTTAGTTATTCGCCGTTAGCTTCCGTTGTTTTTATTTTCCGGCTACACACTGGCAAATTATTTTGAGTACAATTTTGAAGAATTTACGAAAAATGCATCGCCCACATCATCACTGTCGGGGGTGTTATCTAGTCACCGGGATGAACACCGGCTCTGAGGAACTGAGGATCCCAAGGGGCATCAGTTTATGAGGACCTCACCTGCTTGTTGGAGTGGACGCCAACCGTAGGTTGGATTTCGCGGCAAGATCGTCCACCTCGTCGTGAGAGTCCAAAAATTGAGGCGGGGGCTGTCGTCAGTCAATAATTACGGCTGAGACATGCTGCTTCGCCCAACTTTAGGCCCAGTCTGCCACGTTGGATGATGGGTCTCGTCGCCTGGTGGTGATAATTAAATGCCACGGACCAGCCTCAGGACGGAGGGAGGTTCACGGAAAATCCTCGTTGTCGCCGTCCACCGGGTGACCTTCAGTATCGGCTCCGGCGCTATGTCAAACCCTGGGAGTCGCCGTCACTGTGGGCTGAGGCGGGGCCAAATTAAGCTGTCAGCGTTTTCGTAATTTTCCTGCATCCGGGAACAACAGCTACGCCGGAATTACCTGGTAGTGTCTGAGTCAGTCGCCACTCCGGTAACGATCGGGAATACGAAAATCGCGGGCTGATTTTCATGACGTCAAGAAGGCAGCAGCGAGGTGTGGGGAAGCGACGTAAGGGCGGTCAATCGGGAGAACGATCGTCACGCGCCGGTTAATTTCGGAAATTAGCCCACCAAAGTGGGAATCATTCGTCCAGATCTTCGGAAGGGCCGAGCTCTACGGCTCTCTTCGTGACAGGCTGTGATCGACGGCGGACGTGTGTCTCAATAAATTAAGTTGTCGAGTCAGAGTGCAATTCCGATCGGCTGCCAAACTTCAGGAAAAAGGACTTTAAAAGAACTTCCAGAAACAGCGCCAATGAGGGCCGTGAGATCCCGTACGTCGGGCTCTTTGTTGTTCACGGAACTGCGAAGTTTGTTGTCGATATTTAATTTGGTAAATTATATTTGAGTAAATTCGAGTTACTTGTGATTGGAGAAATTGTTCGAGAAATATTAGAGTAAGGCCCTGGAAGAGTCACTGCTGTCACGGGGAGTCCATTCCGTTAGTTTAATTAGGATAATTGTTGTCGTCTGCCAATCAAAAAAATTGCGTTAGGATCTTTAGGATTTAATTGCACAAATTATTGAAACCTTTTGCTTTTAGATTTTTCGTTATAATTTTTCGGACTGTTATTTTCATTATTATTATGGCCGTTATTATTAGTGTCGTTACTATTATTAAATTGTGTACGGAATGTTGCCGATTGCTAAAAACTTTCACCGAACCAATTTCAGTCCGTTAATGAATTTTCAGAACAGCTGAAATTTCCGTGAGGATTTTTTATCAAATTCATTTTATATTTCCGACAACTAAGCACCGATTTTATTCTTCGACAACAGGTTATATTTTTCTGACAGCTATAAATTGCGCCGATCAATTATTAATTGTTTTAGCATTGTCCGACTGTAGGAATCTCGGTTGTATCATTTCAAAATTAGTTTTCCATTCGCTATAGTACTCGAACCCCGAAGAAAAAAAATATTTGTTTATTTCCGACCAATTTGTAACACCGAATACAACAATCTTCATTTAATGTACCATTATTATATTTTTCCGTGACGATTATCATCTACCGAACCCCGTAAACATCGGCAAATAAAATACAATTCACACCGAAAATTTAAATGTGGCAGACGAGCATATGTGTGTATGTATTGTAACGGCCGAGCAAATGAAGAACACGGATATTTGTTTGTGGGGCGGATATTATTGATTATAAAAGCTTCCGATATTCGGATCGCGATCTTTAGCACGTCTGCTCGCTGTCAAAGTCCCGTCGAGACTCTCTTCTGTCATAATCGTAGTGAAGTCGGTCAACCATTCGTTTATTAATTGTCAACCTAACTTATATCGTGTGTCTCATAAGATGTAGTCAGCTATATTCGTTACAGTATTAACAAATGTCCGAGTGCTCAGTCTTATATGGACCATTGTGCTCGTGCCCATTGACGGGAGGATATCCGATTATGTAGGATAGTCGGTTAGGCGGGCCTCCTTTGCAAAGTGCAGGAGGGCACGCACCCCAACCTCCTCTAAGTCCAGAGATTCGAGTACGGGCGTCCCAAGTACATTCCTGCGAATGTCCTCCTGCGCCCTGCATCTCGTGATCACGTGGAGGGGTGCCGCTTTGCAGAAGGTCACGTGGTGGCCTTCTGCAAAGCGGGCCACCAGACCAGAGAAGCATACGTGATTTGGGGAACCAGGATGGCCGTGTATATCCACTTGACCATTTCCGGTTTCAAGCCCCATGTTTGTCCAAACATACGCCTACAGGCCCAGAAAGTGGCAGTGGCTTTCGTAGCCTGTTTGGCGATGTGTCTTTTCCAGCTGAGCTTGCTATCCAGGGTGACGCCTAGGTAGCGTACCTCTGAGGAGTATCGCAGCTCAGTTCCAAATATGTAAGGGGGTTTTGGTTGAAAACCTCTCCTCCGTGTGAATAGCATCATCTCAGTCTTGCTCGGGTTAACCCTCAGCGACTTGGAGGTGCATCATTCTTGCATGAGGTGGAGTGCGCGCTGCATTCTCCACGTCATCTCTGCTGAGTGGGAGCCTCTGACCATTATCATAATGTCATCAGCATAACCCACCACGTTTACCCTGAGCCCATCGAGCGCCGCCAGTACACCCCCCCCCCCCTTGCGGACAGCCACGCTTAACGTGCGCCCCCGCGGTCGACCCTCTGAGCTCTGCGCCAACCGTTCTCGTGCGAAGCATTAGGTGTATCCATTCGATGATAGATTCATCTACTCTGAATTCCCTTGCTGCATCGCATATGGCGTCGAAGGAGGTGGTGGTGGTGGAGGAGGGGTGTTGTCAAACGCCCCTCAACCAGTGCTCCCTCTCTAATGTACCTATCAACTAGGCTCTCCAACGTTTTAAGGAGGAAAGACGTCAGGCTGATCGGTCTGAATGACTTGGCCTGGTCATAGCTGCTTTTACCCGGCTTTGAGATAAAAACTACGCTGACCTCACGCCAAGCTTTTGACACATATCTTAGTACCAAATAGGATCGAAAAATGCGGTTCAGGCGCCTGATGAGAGACTCCCCTCCCTCTTGTAGGAGAGCGGGGAATATCCCATCCACCCCTGAATATTTGTACCGGTCAAAAGTCTTAATTGCCCAGTCTATCCTGCTCGGTGTGACAACCTTGGCTGCCGTTACCCAATCATCCGGCTTTTTTTTATTGAGAGCGCCTCTTCTTGAGGTTGTCCCCGGTAAGTGAGTTCCGAACCCGGGAAGTGTACCTCAAAAAGGTGCGCCAGTACTTCCTCGTGGTTCTCAGTTGCCCCGCCATCAGGCAGTGTGAGTCCCTCGAGTTTGTTTGGCGGGCCTGATGCAAACACTTTACGGAGCCTGGCCACTAAAGGTAGGGCCTCGATCTATCAGCAGAATCTCCTCCAGGCCGCTTCTTTAGACTTCTTTACGTGTTTCTTATACTCTCTCTGGGCCTTCCTGTAGGCGCCCAGTCGCTGTCCGTTTTTGTGCTCAAGGCTCTGTTTAGCAGCCTACGGGAACGGGAGCGGAATTAGTTCAGCTCACCGCTCCACCAGGCCACCTTCTTACTTGTTTTCCTTCTCCTTAGCGGGCATGCAGCCTCGAAGGACCCGACCAGAGCAGTCTGCAGTTGATCTGCCTCCCGCTCGATCGCGCCCTCTGACCGCGGCCACCCACCGGTGTCCCCGAGACTGCTTCTTAGCCCTGCTTGGAAGCTGGGCATTCCGCGGTCCTTGGGTTCCTGGTCTCCGTCGGGTCTCCGTCGGGATCTGGTTGTCACTCCCTGATAATTCGAAGGTTATGATCCGGTGGTCCGAAAGAGTGTCCTCTTCACTAACCTGCCAGTTTGTTACCGCTTGGGCCACCCTGGGTGAGCCCATCGTCAAATCAATCACCTCCTGTCTACGTGAGGTGACAAAGGTGGGCTTGAATCCTCCGTTCAGGATCTCAAGATCCGTTGTGGAGAGATACTCTAAAAGTGCAGTACCTCTCTCATTTGTGCTGGAGCTGCCCCATATGATGTGGTGTGAGTTGGCATCGCACCCCACCAACAGGTTCAGCCCCTTGTTTTTACAGTAGTCCACCAGTTCTCTGAGTTTCCTCGTAGGAGGAGGGTCCTCCGAGTCTTACGGGAGGTACGCCGAGGCTATTACTAGTTCGGTCGTTACACCTCCCATACGAATCCTGATGGTAGCTGCCGCAAAGTCTCTGGTGCAGAATCGGTTCAACTTGAGGGCACCATGTCTCTTATTGATGAAGAGACAGGCCCTCGGACCCGGTACTGCGCTACTGTAGATCAGTGATCTTAAATCTGTACTTATCCCTTTTACTAGGCCCCTGCATATCCAGGGTTCCTGTATCAGGGATATGTCCGTCTGCAGCTTTGCTACGTCCCGGCTCAAAAGAGCTGTGGCCGCTTTGCAGTGCTGCAGGTTAATCTGCGAAACTTTGGTTCGTCCTACAGTCGTGGAAACTGTAGGCGTCCCCGCATTCGCGTTTAGTTGAGGGTGGGGTGGGGGGGAAAGGATATTAACGAGGTATGGAGTGGGGGTTGGGGTTTAGGTTAGGGAGGTTGGCCTGGCAAGCCATAGCTAAGCTAGTCCCTTCTTCCCTATTTGCCAAGGTGGCAGAGGTCCCTGGCGTTGAGCTGGGCGACGGGGGCTGGCTCTGAGGGGTCAGGCTCAGGACTCTTTGAGTGCCTACCCTCGTCCCCTCAGCACCCTCCCTCGTCGCCGTCTGCGCAGCGCAAGGCCTGCCCCTTGGCGCTTTGGAGCCCCGGCTTGCCGGTGGACCCTCACGGGACTTGGCGATTTTGTCCACCCCAGTCCCGGTCGCAGGAGCCCGTTCTTTAAGCCAGTACTCCTTGGGATGACTGGAGGCGCTGGGCACGTTCGCCTTTGCCGGCGCCTTATGCCCCGCACATCCTGACACCCCGCACACTCCCGTTGGAGCCAGCAGCACCGGGGGCCGCAGGATGGGGGTCCCGCGTCCTCGGACTGCCCGCGAGACAACGCGGTCGCCCGGCGGCGGGTCGCTGCGCTTCACGGGCGCCCCCGGCCTGGAAATGCCTGCAGCCTGTGCCCCTTTAGCCGGAGCCCTGGGTACCTGCGAGGTCCCTGTCGAGGGTCCCGCGACCGGTTGCGTCCCCGCAGCCGTCGAGGCCGCCGGTCCTCCACCACCTCTACCCCCAACCGATCCGACGCCGACCCGATAAAAACGAGCCCGCGCCAGCCCAAAGTGGGGGCTGAGGTTGACGTTCTCCAACACCTTAAGTGAGGAGGCGTCCACGCCCATCACCAGATGGACCACGTCGTTAACCGTCTCCCTGTCCCACACCCTCCACATGTGAGTGTGCAGTCCAGGATTCTGGCGCTGTAGCCGTTGGAGAATTTCCTCCATCGACTTCCCCGTTGCGTCGTGGGGAATGGCCGTCATCTTCGTCAGCCTCGGCAGCTCCTCCCTCCCCAGTGCGAGGAGGGTGGCTCCGTCCCAAGGCTTCAAATCTGGGGTCACTCTCCTCAACCACAACTTGGCCCCCTCGTCGGCGCAGGTCACCCACAGGGCTCCCTTGTCATAGCGGTAGCCATGGAAGCGCGGTATCTCGTCCCCGATAGGGGCCGAGTCCAGCACTCCGAGTAGCGCCGCTACGTCCAGCTCGCTCTCCTTCTGGCTGAGGACCGCACTGGGATATTCACATGGTACAATGGCCATCTTTGTATCCGCAGTAACCGCGTCCCTATAACCAGTCGGTCGTGGTATGACCCTTCTTAGGGTCCTTTAGGGTCTCCGGCGGGGTAGAGTCCGCTGGTCTGGGTCGTTTCGAGACCTTTCTCATGGACCCGCCCCCGCCCGTGTCTTTGTGCTCGCCACTGTCGGGGTTCCCGGAGACCAGTTCCCTAGATCCAGCGGCGAGCACTGAGGCTTCCGTGGTGTCGCTGCCGGTCCGCTCCGAGGACGGATCCTGCAGTGCCTGTTTGGCTTTGCGTGCCCTCCTCCTCACCGCCCGCTGCGTCCCTTCTTCTGCCTCTTGGTTGAGGAGTCCGTGTGACCGGCTTGCACTGATCCCTCTTCCTCCTCGTGCATGTCAGATGCCACGCTACGAATATCCTCCTGGTTCAAAGGAGCTGAAACCCCTTCGCGAGAAGAGTCCCTTTCCGGGTCCCCCACCACCTCCATGGGATTTTCGTGACTAAAATTCGCCATTCAGTCCCACGAGTTGCTAAGAAAAACGGTCCACCCCCCCCCCCCCCCCAGAACCTGCTTAGGGGGGTAAGGCTGTATACCTTTGGGGGAGCCTGGTACCCAAAGGGCATCATACGCGACAGTACTCCCCTCGTGCCATGCATCCCGTTGGCACGATGACTTACACCGTGGGATTGGGGAGGTGGTCCGCGTCAGGGCCTTAGGTCCCCCAGAAGGGATTTTATCCCGCCGGGTTCACGTATAGCACCCGCAAGCCAGACCCGGAACGACTCCCGTCTTGTGTTCTGGTCGCCTTACGACGCCCCAGTCCACGCGACCGCAGAGATCTCCGGGCATGGTCCCTCCTATCCGCCACCCGGAGACGCGCTCGGTTGGCAGCTCAACCGAGTTGCCCGCCCCCCCCCCCCCCCCCCATTACGAGGGTTAGGCAACATCCGAGGCAGACGAGCGTAGTAAAATTGTTTAGTCGTGTGTAATTAGTGTTAGTAAAATCTTTGTGTATCGTAATTGCGTCCCTCGGACTTCGCGCTGTTCGTGCTGGTGGAACGATTTCCAAGGGAACGCCCGTCGTTTTAGTATTGCCATCGTAAGCCCAGTCCCAGGAGAAAATTAATCGTTTTATTTTAACTTTATTTTGGAGAATATTAGTCTCGGTCCACGTGATACCGACGTGGGGCAGGCTGTCGTTTTGGCTTTGCAAAATTGTGTTAATAAGCTGACCCAATAATTTCGTATTGTTGTTTTGTTTAACTTGAAATTGTGAATTATTATTGCTATCGTTTTGTAAAATCAATTGCCGAAATCAAGTCTGTTATTATGGAAAATATTTTTCAGAATTCACCATTGATTAAATCTTAAATCACAGTTCCATTTCAAATTGTCATTAATAAATTGTTAACAATTTTTTTATTATTTCTTGAGTTATTATTGTTGTCGTGATTCGGCCCCGCCCCTCTACGGTTAACGTACTGAGCTAGTGGGATAATACCGCTTCAGTTGTTCCGCTGTCGTTATTAAAACGAGCTAGTGGCCGAATCGCATCGGTTGCAATTATTGAGGGCCACCTTTTGGTGGCTGGCGCCCTTGAGGGCAGCGAACAGCTCGAGAGCGAAAGTGATCGGGGGGTCATAGAGATCCTGGTTACAAAGTACATGAACTTGACGCAAACGTGAATTTTTGCGATGCGTCTCCGAGCGACTAATCGGCGGGAGTAGCGATAGTGCCGCGCAGCGGCCCTTTCGATGGTTCGGATGAGGTCCGATCGTCAAGACGGTCCTGCCGGAAACTGGAGCACAAGTTCGACCTAGCGAACGGTCGTTCGGTCGCGGGAAGTTGGCCGTCACGCCGAGGATCAACGGTTAACTATTCCTTGTTTTATTTTGCGCATCCCGTGACGTTATTAGAGTCAGTGAGCGAGGAAGGAAACAGTGCACGTTTTATATTTTAGTTTATTTTCTTCTTGTGTTATATTTACGAATTCCCTTTCATATATTTTCGAGTCTTTTTCCATTATAATTTCGTATTTTCGACCAGGGAATTGTGCAACGGTTTTACCTCCCGCCGCGAGTGGGAGAGAGTGCGTGTGTGTGTGTGGCGAGGACCTCAACGCACGCGGTGACTCGCGACCTTGCGAGGTCGGAACTCTTTGTCGAGCAAAGAACCTGTAAATACGTGCGAAACGGAGGAGTGTTCCGTTTCAGCCAGACAGAATTGCGGGAGATTCTCATTTCATTATTTTCGTTATTGTTGTCTCGTATAATTTAATAAACAATGTTGCTAGCTCCCGCAGGTTGATCGTTATCCGGTTGTTTCATTATTTATTAACCTCTCCGAGATCGTCGACTCAGACATTCCCGCCACTCTACAAGTTTGACGGCTGCGGCTGGCCATGCTAAAGCAGCCGGGTCCGATTGACACGCGAGTTCTTCCCGGCGCGAAAGCGCCTGGCGCCCCGGGGAAAAAGGGGGGAGCTCGCCAGACCTTGGCGATTTGTGGAGGCTAATCGAAAGACTTGGGAAAAACCACTACAGAGCCTACTTCCAAATGGAAATCTTTGTCCATCGTTTATGGAGAAAGGAAAGAGATTCGTTCTGTCGAATTTATATGGGATTGATTGCATTCAATAGTTATTAGTTTCGGCTTGCATCCACGATAAGTTCTACGAAGTCGTTAAGAGTGCTGCGTCGAAGGTGTTTCAATTCTCCAAAAAGTTCGTCACCAAGGGGTCATGCCCAACGACCTACAAAGACCGAGCGCGCATTCTGAAAAACATTGAATGCTTCGTTACAAAAGAACAACCTGGCGTAATCTCAATTGATGCACTATCGAACATATGCAACTTGTGCGAATGGGTTTTCAAGGAGGAGCCAAATTAACCGTGCGCAAATAATGCCTCGTTTGTAAAAGCATTGTAAGTGTCACGTGCCATGACTTTGCGTCAGGGGACTTTGTTGTCAGGATGGTTATAGTTAAGTAATTATTTAGTTATTTAGTTAGTAATTGCTTATTGTAGTTGCACTCGGGGTTATCTTCGCGGGGTCGCGCCTATGTCGATGTCGACATAGGTGGGAATTTGCGGAGTAAGCAATCGAACGGTTCACTACGGATCGAACGGGGATTGCAACATCTTGAGAAACCGCTGAACTTCCAAATTCCCTCTCGCCGGCCTGTCAACCTTTCACAAGAACTTTCGGCCGGTCAACGAGGAGGTTCAGTCTCTAATTAGAAATGATAGCGAACGCTTGATATTTAGAGTAACTCCACACGTTGTTCCAGGCAGGAGTATCAATCTCGTGGGCATAGTTCCGCGGTTTCCCCCCATAAGTCGCCGTTTGTAAGTCGATGGGAGCCGTATCGAAACCCCCAGTTTCTCGCGTAGTGTACCGTAAGTCAACGTGTGTTAGCTTAAGTGATAATATTCAATTTCGCCACGAACTGTCAGTCGTGTAGTCTTAAGTAGTGAAATAAGCATACGAGTGAACGAGGAAGGTGAGGAGAAGGAACGAAAGCAACAGCGATTGTACGAGTGAGTACGGGTATGTGCGTGGATGCGAATATGATTATTGTAAGTGTGCTTGCATAGGAAAATCCATTTCGACCTTCGTTCTATTTAGCTAGCAAACACGTTCGAACATTCTATAAATTCCAACCGGGTTAATTGTATCACTTTCGAGTTTTGCAATATATGTTATTTGTTCGAACGAACTTAACGCTTGCATTTATTCGAACAACCTTTCCACCCAGTATCACTCCTCAACCTCAAGGACCGGGCCTGTATAGGACGACCGTTACAAACTTACCCTAATCAAAAATAAATATAAACCTCCGTGCTTCGCACGGAGGATTAACTTTGCTCAGAGTGCAATAATGCCCTGTACGTCACATAAGCAGAGACACAATACTGATGCAATTAGTCTTTGAGACGATCCACACTCATGGGTACGTTAAAGTGGAAGATGCGATCGCCGTTTGCCATAGTGCGCAATCGAAAAAAAGAGTGCCCAAACTGTCATTCGGAATTTTGCATCCATATCGACGACCGTTCGTATGTGCTTGTAGAATGTACTGGGGCCATTGGCGCTGCATTCTGTCTTAAGTAATTTCAAGCACCATAACACTGAACGGATCAAGGTACAGTCTGGCGGGTGTTGTCCATTTCTGTCCCGGCCGGACGATCAGGTTGCCTGGACACCACACTGCGTTCGCCAAATATGGCGATAGCCGGGAGCACTTCGACGACTTGTGTACGAAATCTAAGCGTGAGACTGAGGACGAGAAAATTAACCCGGTTCTCTGCATATATGTCGAGACGTGAAGATAGTTTGCCGTCATGTTGATTAATACGCATGATCACCAGTTTGATTTCCTGCTGTTAATTTCGTTGTATTCAGAAAATAAAGGAAAGTTGCAAAGTAGAACTTTGCATATTGCTTCCTCATTAATTTCCCTTCTTCACAAAGCCACCTCTATGAAGAAGATTATTTATTAACTTTGGCTTCATCATAGAAGAAGCTTTATGAAGAAGGGAAAGTAATGAGGAAGCAATGTGCAAAGATCAACTTTGCAACTTTTTTTTATTTGAACAAAAGAAAACTTCGTTACATCATCGTTACAACTAATTTCGATTAGCTTCAAATGTTTGTCTTACTTTCCTAACTTTTGTGGAAGTTATAGCGAAAATCTATATTTATTATAAAATTCAAAATGTCGTAACATTGCAACGACTTTACCGATCATCACTAAATTCGATACGTAGCAGGGCTGTATGTTATTTTTCGTCTGCAGAACATTTCAGTTCATTTGTTTGTATTCAACGTGATTTAGAGCAAAGTACCCGAACAAAAATCTGAACCGCTTTACCGATTTCGTCGAAATGCAATAGCGAACAGCATTGATAGTGTCTTTAGTTATGAAGAACTATTTAGCTGAATCGTTGGTTTTTTGCAAAAGTTAGAGAGTATACGACATTTTTTCGAAAAATTAAATATTCTGTATAATTTGCACACATGCATACATTTTTCCAAAAATCACAACACTTGAAGAGCATTTATCACTCTACTTGCGTGCCAAATTTGAGCTGGGTCCAACGTGCCGTTCGTGAGTTACGGACGATTGCATTTTTCGTTCCTGGAAGACACGCACACGCACACGCACACGCACACGCACACGCACACGCGCACGCACACGCACACGCACACGCACACGCACACGCGCACGCACACGCACACGCACACGCACACGCACACGCACACATACATACCGACATTTTCTGGATTTTCTAAACCATTTTTCTGGACGTTTTAGGTGATTATAAACATACTGACATGAAAATCTCGTAAAAAACATTCTTCACGAAAACAAAGCTTCCCCTATGAGGAAGCAAAAAAAAATACAAAAACACAAAAAAATGTTTCTTCCATTACTTTCCTTTAATTTTGTTTCGTTACATAAAAAAACCTGCGAAGTAGAACCTTGCAAATTGCTTCCTTAGTATTTTTCACTTTTAACAAAACTAAATCTACGAGGAAGTATATTGATCAATTTTGTCTTCTTCATAGAGGAAGCATCGTCAAGAGTGTAAAATACTGAGGAAGCAGTTTGCAAGGTTCTACTTTGCAGGTTTTTTTGTGGTTTTTTAAAAATAAATAAAAATGTAAGATTTTAACCACTAAACCGATTTGTCTCAAATTTGTACACAACCCTTGTTTCATCATGGTTATTAGCCCGGCGGCCTTCAATTATCCGCGGTTGCATATTCAATATTATTAGTTTTGCCGGTATAATGCGGGAACGTGATTTCGTGGGGACGAGGGACACAGGGCGACGGTGGTTGAAAGAATATTCTCTAATGACGAGACGACGATTAACTCCGAAAAAACTGACTTTTAATGTTCGGTCGAGATTACAGATTCAGTGAGCGCGTCTGCGGATCGGACGCTACTGCCGTATATTTGAAAACGGCCGCAAATCGGAGGTTCCGGACGCTGGGGCCGGAGAGTTTGTCGCTCGCGCGTCGGGCGTTACAGATTTTTTTTTCTCGCGCCTAGCCGAGCGACCCCGTCAACCACAGCCGAGCGACCACAGTCAGCTTGGCTGTGTTGACAGAGTACGGCGTTCGAAAACGCCCGATTTAAGAGGCTTGACATTTTAGCACTGTTCTCTATATAATCTTGAATATTGAACAATAGTCAATGTGTAGACTAAATTAGAACCGGGTACCTCGTGATTTGCACGATCCAGCGCGGGAACGAGATTTTTCAAAATATTCAAAATGCCATCAAATTTGAACGGCTTTACAGATCCGCTTCAAATTTGTGCTCAAAACGTGGTCCATGGTTGTTCATATCTGAACCTAAAAATTTGAGAAAATTCTGCAAAAGATTTTCCCCATTCTTTTTCGTGTTGGCTTTTTTTGTTTTTCAAGATGCAAAATGTTACGTACTGACGTAACTGTGAACATTAAAATCAAGTTGGTAGAGGCAAAGCGAAAGAAGGTGTGGAGTCTATCGCT
Organism: Pimpla rufipes; assembly: GCA_963932165.1. NCBI lineage: Eukaryota > Metazoa > Arthropoda > Insecta > Hymenoptera > Ichneumonidae > Pimpla > Pimpla rufipes. Next base: position 8,314,693 of record OZ010637.1, read on the forward strand.
TCCACGTGAGCGAGAGAAAGGGGGAATAAACCGGTACAAAACACACGTCTACTCAAAACTATATATTACGAATATGGATTCACAAAAGTAATGGTTTTCGCGTGAAGAAAAAGTACGTTGCTCGTCGCGTCCGCGAAGTAGAAGGAGGAAGCCCCGAGACCGCCACAGCTGCGGCTGTTGCGACGCGTTGTCTCCGTCGGCCGCTACTCGGCGCTCTCGTCGTTAGTCGGCGTCGCGCGGGAGATTCGAATGTGAGGGAGACCCTCCGCAAAGGAATTACAGAGAGTCCGTCGATAAAAACATATCCTACGATGAATACATCGTCTTTACCGACCGCCGGAAAAAGAATACGCTCCTAAGGCTAGATCGGAGGATAGGCAATGGGGCCAGGTCTAGACCTGCGCGCACCCTATCCGCCGGGTGAGCACGCGCCAAGCTGGCTGCTGGGGATGCTTGTGCGCCGGATGCGTCGCGCTCGCCGGCCACTCGTGTATCACATGGCACTTGCGTCGCTCTTAAAGGTCCGATGCCTGAAGAGTACACGAAATATCGATCGCGTCGAGCGACCCGAGAGTGGGACCGTTCGCGCGCTCAGATCTCGGAGGCACGTGCGAAATCAACGCTTGCATTTAAAAATCGAGAATGAAACGAACACTCTGGGTACTCTAAGAAATAATGGAAAACCTGGTCTCTACTCTGCCTATTAATTGTTTTTATAGTGTTATAAACAAATTCAATTTAGAATACGGTTTATTCATGTTTCAACGAATTATCGGTTTTGGGACAAAACTTTAAAGGAAAATTTCTATTCCCCTTTGAGCAATTTATTTAACAAATATTCGAAAGAATTCGCAATGGTTCTGCAGAAAATAACGATTAAATCGTACTAATTTAAGTTAACAGCCATACGCCAAAAAATGAAATAATGCTACCAGAATTGTTTAAGCCCAAACAAATGACAACTATCAATTTAGTAGAAATAAGAAGTAAGAGTAATGTTATTATTACCATTCCATACGAATGTTTAAAACGCGAATCAAGGACATTCCGTTAAAATAATTCAACTACAACATTTAACTTTACACTGCCATGACGACACATTAAAGAGTTAATAAGAGTCGGAAGATACTTAATAATTTTGCACAATTAGATTAACGAATCAATGACCAATGACAGAGGAGGGACAAACACTCGCTCGTTTCCACAATAACCATCGAACAAATCAATTAAATGTGATATATGAAGCTAAAAATGTTTAAAATACGTATAATTCAAGCAAAAGTTATGAACAAATCCAAGTAGAACATAGGGCGAGAGCGAGTTTCGCAGCACAGCGTACGCCAAATAAGGAATTGCAAACAAGGACCGCGGCCACAGCCAGGCGAGCGGCCTAGTAGAAACCAGCGTCACTGCCTCAAAACAACAAAAGAAAAATCATTAGTCGTCATATCTCAGTAAATAATGAAGCTAGAGTTTCGGGGAAAAGACGACAGATGCATTAATATAGGATCATACCGATCGTATTAGTAAATTTCCGAAAAATTGATTTATATTCTGTCGAAATACAAAACTCGTTATATCTCAGTAAATAATGAAGTTAGATTTTCGGGAAAAAGACAACATATGCATTAATATAGGATCATATTTATCGTATTGGTAAATTTCCGAAAAATTGATTTATATTCTGTCAAATCAAAAACTAAAGGCACAGAGGCCGGTAGATATGGAAGAAATTCGCTGTGCGCTCAAGCGTGAGGGCACGCGATCGCCGGACCTAACATTGAAATTAATGAGAAAAGCCTACGTACTAAGAATTGCAGTAGTATTAGGTCGTGGATGTGCTTCCGAAAGGCACCTCACCTCCAATAGGTAAACTCCAGATTTGTCCGTGCAAGAACACCAAAAGGATATAAGAAGCATCCACTTGCCCACTCGGCATACTCTTCTTCGGCGCTCTCCGTGGGCTCTCTTCGTTAGTTATCGGCGCACAAGTTCGCGCTAGTCCTACGTTTACTCCGTTACCCCTTCGCAACAGCAGACTCACTGCTTGGTACAGAAATAAGGATATAGACTCTGCCATTTTTCGTAAGTTTGGACTCTGGAGTTATTTCTTTTTCGCGACTTTGGACTTAGAAATCGTGCATTTTTCGATCATTGGACTTTGAAATATTTTATTTTTTGTGTAACGGCGCTTCATATAAGAAGACGATTCGAATGAGAGAAAAGCATAGGTGACATTTGCGCAGTGGTTAGCGCTATGACTAAGGAATGAACATTCCGGGTTCGAGTCCCGGGCAGATCACCATATGTTTTCTCTCTTCGAAACTTCGCCAATGCATCCGCACGACCATACTACATACACCCCCGAATTCTCGGCCCAGCCGTTACATTTGCGATTTCGGAATTATACATTTTTCATTATTCGACCATTGGACATAGGAAATATTTCATTTTACAGTGTTTGGACTTTGACATTTTTTATTTAACCGACTTTGGACTTTGAATATTTTCGACTCGACAGAAATTAAATATACGCCAAGTATAAAAATCGAAGTTATCCCATTTGATACAAATTCTTTCAAAACAAAAAATTACTTACAAAAAATCTCTTCAAAAGTATTAAATTTAAAAAATAAATCTTTTCAAGAATATTAAATTTAAAAAATAAATCAAATCATCCAATATACAGGGTGTAACGCGAGGTATTGAGAATAATGTATGGGCGTGTAGAGCTCGACGAAACAAACATTTTTTTATTGTTGCTCAATGAGCTACGACGAAAATTGGCGTCGGTATTAACGTTTAAATGACCAATCACAGCCGCCGTATAACGCAATGGCTTACTACCACATTCGAGTCATACGCACAGGCGATGAGCTATAGCTCGCGTCAGGCGCACCGCCCGCTGCAGCTATAGCTTAGCTATAGGCGCGCCGGTATAACAGCGCGCCTTGCGCGCGACTGTCTGTCGCGTGCGTGTGGCAAAAAATTGTTTATCAACAATTTTTTAATAATAATTTTTAAAATTGTTGGTCAACAATTTTTTAATAACAATAAAAAAAATGTTGGTCAACAATTTTTTAATAATAATAAAAAAATTGTTTGTCAACATTTTTTTAATAATAATAAAGAAATTGTTTGTCAACAATTTTTTAATCATTTTTTATAACAATTAAAAACATTGTTTGTCAACCAATTTTTAATAATTTTTTTTATAATGTTTTAATGATAATTAAAGAAATTGATTTTCAAATTTGATTGAAAATCAAAAACGTATTAAAAAATAGTTTGATGACAATTTGTTAACAACCACAACGTTATTAAAAAAATTGTTTGTTGGCAATTTTTGTAAACTCACCTTCACTCACTCACCTTGCTTGGAGACTCACCTTGTTCTCACCCTGTTCTCACCTTGCTCTCACCTTGTTCTAGAGTTGCTCTCACCTTCCTCTCACCCTGTTCTCACTTTGCTCTCACCTTGTTCTCACCTTGCTCTCACCTTGTTCTCACCTTGTCCTCACCTTGTTTTCACCTTGTTCTCACTTTTTTATCATCTTGTTCCTACCGTTTCCTCGCTACAGTCGAGTCGAAGGCCAATATTTTACATGTTTGCCATATTTCTGCGTATTTATCAACGCATTACTTAAACTGCGCCACTGAGCGAGCTCGAAATATGAAACAGCTTGCATTCGGCGGAGCTGACTTTTCTCCGGAGTACGGTTTTTGCGGAACTCCGCGAGACGTCTCCTTCCATTTCTTCAATTTTTACAAGCCCATAATCCAATATTTAACGAAATCATTTTTCTCGGGTTTTTCCTTGATCATCGCATTGTGTAAAGTTCGCCACTGAGCGAGCTAGAAATACGAAACCACTTTAATGCGACTGAGCTAAATAATTACATTTTTGGGTTCTGTTACACCAAAAATATTGATTTCACTAAGTTATCAGAGGCCGATATCTCCGAAGCTATCGGAGCTATACGTTTTGGATTTCGGGACTATATCATCGCCGAGAGTTCGCCCGTCCATCGTGACCTGTTTTAACGCGGTGTTTCTTGTAGCCTTTCTACGGCATCGGTTTCTGACCAATTTGATTTTGATCACGACGGACGGGCGACCTCTCGGAGATAATATAATACCGAAATCCAAAACGAAAAGTGCCGACACCTTCGGAGGTATCAACTTTTGAAGCCGGAACTTGCGATAAACTAAGACGAATTCGACAACATGTTACTCTTGTAAAAGTTATTATTTTGGTCCAATTAATAAAAATCAGTCATCAAATCGAGGGGCCGGAGAAACCGTAATCGTGCCCTTTTGTCTGTGGCCGGTAATGATGATAACGGCGTGTAGAACGGCTCCCGCAGGGTACCCGGTGTAACAACACCTTTCTTTGCTGCAGTGGTATCTTGCCTTTGCGTCTCACAGGTGTCGCTACCGTCCTCCTCTTTCCAACTACTTGAGACAGTCCTATGTGGAGACTCACTGTACGCAGCACTGAGTGGTAGAACGTTGAAGTTTATATTGTCGTTCGTATAGCCGGTATTGTCATTTCCTGACATCTTCGAGGTAAACAAGAGTTCAAACCTCTTTCCAGTTTTCGAGGACCAAAACTACTTGATAGATCTGTACCTGCACTCGTCCCAACGATCTTTATTAGGTCACCCGAAGCGCTGTCCTTTTTGGGTCCTCTTGGTTCTTGAATCTTTTTTCACTGACTGGGTTTTCGGAGGGATAATTGAAACATTTTGGGACTCAACTGACACTTGATCATATCGCTATTTAGTCCGGAACGGAACCCCCAAACAAATCAAGGTAACAAACAAATTAAGTTATGAAACAAATTAAGTTAACAAACAAATTAAGTTATGAAACAAATTAAGTTAACAAACAAATTAAGTAAACAGACAAATTAAGTTAACAAACAAATTAAGTTAACAGACAAATTAAGTTAACAAACAAATTAAGTTAACAAACAAATTAAGTTAACAAACAAATTAAGTTAACAAACAAATTAAGTTAACAAACAAATTAATTTAACAAACAAATTAAGTTAACAAACAAATTAAGTTAACAAACAAATTAAGTTAACAAACAAATTAAGTTAACAAACAAATTAAGTTAACAAACAAATTAAGTTAACAAACAAATTAAGTTAACAAACAAATTAAGTTAACAAACAAATTAAGTTAACAAACAAATTAAGTTAACAAACAAATTAAGTTAACAAACAAATTAAGTTAACAAACATTTGAAGTTTACAAACATTTGAAGTTAACAAACGTTTTTGAGTTTGCTATCTGCTAACAAAGCTGTTGGAATAGAGAAAAATATATTAATTTATTATTATATAATTATTAAACTAATATTAAGATAATCAAGAGACGCGGTAGCGTCTCGACGACAAGTATAAAAAAAATTAATAATGCCTCTCGGCCTCTCGACACGATCGACACGAGGCGCTACCGATACTCTTATTATCCCGAAGGCGGGGCCTTTTCCGTTACTTTCAAATGTAACTCGTTATATGTCGATTGACGCCTCACGGACGAAAAATGTGTCGGGTCCAATATATATATATACTAGGGGGCTTCGCCCCCTGCGCGCTTCGCGCGCCAACCCCAGGGGGGGGGGCTTCGCCCCCCCCCGCGCGCTTCGCGCGCTCCCCCCCCCCCTCAACATCTTAAACCTACGTAACCTAACCCTGATTAACTTAACCCTACCTCACTTAACCCGACCTAGCTTAACTCTACCTAACTTAACCCTATCTAACAGAACCCTACTTACTTAACTACTACCTACTTAAATAAACACTACCAAACGTAACCCTACTTAATTTAATTCTACTTACCTCGGGACCCCCATCCCTCAGAACCCCTATCCCTCGGGACGTCCCTCCCATCCCTCAAAATCCATATCCCTCGGGACCCCCCATCTCTCAAAACCCCTATCCCTCGGGACTCCCATACTTGAAATCCATATCCCTCGGGACCCCCATACTCGGAACCCTTATCCCTCGGGAACCCCGTTACTCGGAATTATTATTCGTCGGGATCTCCCATCTCTCGGGAACCTCCATACTCGGGAACTCCCGTACTCCGAACCCCTATGCCTCGATAACTCTCGTACTCGGAGCTCCTTTCTCTCGGGAACCCCCATGTAACTTAACCCTACCTAACTTAACCCTACCTAACTTAACCCTGCCTAACTTAACCCTACCTAACTTAACCCTACCTAACTTAACCCTTCCTAACTTAACCCTACCTAACTTAAACCTACATAACTTGAACCTACTTAACTTAACCCTACCTAACTTAACTCTATCTAACTTAACTCTATCTAACTTAACCTTACCTAACTTAACCCTACCTAACTTAACCCTACCTAACTTAACCCTACCTAACTTAACCCTACCTAACTTAAACCTACGTAACTTAACCCTACCTAACTTAACCCTACCTAAATTAACCCTACCTAACTTAACCCTACCTAACTTAACCCTACCTAACTTAACCCTACCTAACTTAACCATACCTAACTTAAACCTACCTAACTTAAACCTACCTAACTTAAACCTACCTAAATTAACCCTACCTAACTTAACCCTACCGAACTTAACCCTACCTAACTTAACCCTATCTGACTTAACCCTACCTAACTTAAACCTACCTTACTTAACCCTACCTAACTTAACCCTACCTAACTTAACCATACCTAACTTAACCATACCTAACTTAACAATATCTGACTTGACCCTACCTAACTTGACGCTACCTAACTTAACCCTACCTAACTTAACCATACCTAACTTAATTCTATCTAACTTAATCCTACCTAACTTAACAATGTCTAACTTAACCCTACCTAACTTGACGCTACCTAACTTAATTCTATTTAACTTAATCCTACCTAACTTAATTCTATTTAACTTAATCCTACCTAACTTAATTCTATCTAACTTAATCCTACCTAACTTAATTCTATCTAACTTAACCCTACCTAACTTAACCCTACATAATTTAATCCTACCTATCACGGGACCCACATCCCTCAGAACCCCTATCTGTCGGGACGTCCCTCCCATCGCTCAGATTCCAGCCCAGGGGGTCCTTGAGGGACTTAGAAAAATTCCAGCCCAAGGGGGCCCTTTTGACATGGAATGCCCTATATATCCTACACGGCGGCGGCGGCGGCGGCGGCGGCGGCGGCGGCGGCGGCGGCGAGATCTTTTTATATTATAGAGGGATATATATATACTAGGGGGCTGCGCCCCCTGCGCGGTTCGCGCGCCAGCCCAGGGTGGGGGGTTGAGGCGCCCTCAGCGCCTTAAACCAACGTAACCTAACCCTGATTAACTTAACCCTACCTATCTTAATCCTACCTAATTTAATCCTACTTAACTTAACCCTATCTAACTTAACCCTACCTAACTTAACCCTACCTAACTTAACCCTACCTAACTTAACCCTACCTAACTTAACCCTACCTAACTTAACCCGACCTAACTTAACCCTACCTAACTTAACCCTACGTAACTTAACCCTACCTAACTTAACAATACCTAACTTGACCCTACCTAACTTAACGCTACCTACCTTAATTCTATCTAACTTAACCCTACCTAACTTAATTCTATATAACTTAACCCTACCTAACTTAACCCTACATAATTTAATCCTACCTATCACGGGACCCACATCCCTCAGAACCCCTATCCCTCGGGACGTCCCTCCCATCGCTCAGAATCCATATCCATCGGGACCCCCCTCCCGTTCCTCAGATCCTCTATCCCTCGTTCGCGCGCTCACATGTCCGTTTTTCATTTTCCAAAACCATAAATCCCCCAAGGCCTGATTTTTCTAAGTAATTTTCCAAAAACATAGGCCCCCAAGCGCGGATCTTTCCATGGCCTTTTTCAAAAACATAGACTCCGAAATACCAGATTTTTCTTAGTGCTTTTCCAAAAACAATAATATAGAGAGATATTGAAACTCGGTACAAATTATTCACAATATTTATTTTGATAGGATGATTTGCACGAGAAAATTCTATTGAGAGAATTCAGTGCTGGACCCGAAATCGCGATACGAAATTATTTTGAAAGTTAAACCCCAGATCTTCGCTGTGCCTTTGCAGCCAAGTGAAGGTTTCATCATAGGTTTATACTGGAAAAGTGTAAACAGTTGTCCGTACTGTGGTGATTTTACTTAAATGATAATTCAGGGATACGGCGTTGTCCCGACTAATAAAGGCAAAATGATAGATTGAATTTACTGTTCACGTAGCGTGCGGATGACGCTACGAGGAGCGTATGAAAAAAAAAAAAATTATTTGCCGAGTTTAATATTCCCCGGGATTCTCAGAGATATTATCATCACCGAATTATTGTTTGCAATCGGCCACTTAATTCGTTGCTCTATTTCGGCGTCGAAAGTAGGTCAAGTTAGGGAAGGTCGGGAGATGTGTAAACAAATATAACTCGCGATGTCGCGACAGTGAGTATTCTCAATTATACAAGTGAGATGGGCTTTCTCCAGTAGTTCATGCGAAACTTGTACGACTATCGTCCGGCTGTAACTTACGCGAGTTTAAACTCCAATTGCTCGGCGTTAAAAATCACGCACGAATTGTTATCCGTTCTCGTGAGATGGGCTGTCCCCAGGAGTTCTTTGCGAGAAACGATGAACGATTCGGAATTCGCGAATATTAACGCGAGCAAGAGATATTGGAATATTGGAATTTAAAATATTATTTTCCCTTTAACGGATTCCGAGAACTTGGAGACCGCGACGGCGAGGGTCGAGCAAAAACTATAATCCGGCCTAATCCCGTTAGCGCGACAATACGCGTGCCGAGACGCCCGCCTAGGCACACGCACACAGACGCGCCGCGTATGCTGCGTATGTTAATGTGTTGTACAGCGGGCCACGGCCCCCTATCGTACCTGTAACTACGAGACGCGGGCAAGCGTTGGTGCGATACCAAGACAAGCGCGCATATACGGGAATGATGATTATTGGAGGATGCTGCGATGGAAACACAGGTGTCGTAGCAATTACGAGTCCTGTGTCTTTTCTCGAGGAATTGATGAGTGTACGTGTCGAGGCAATATCGAGCCGTACGAGTATATGCGGAAGACTTCAATTTAGAGATAGGAAAGAGTGGAGAATACGATAGGGATTGAAGCTGTCGGAGCTGGGCTGGCTCAAGGAAAAACCGCGTGTGACGAAGCAAAATCGCGCCACGCGGGTGAGCTGGGCTTGCTCAAGGAAACTTGTGCGTGTCGTAGCTGTAATGAGCCGCACAAGAGTTGGGTTTGTAATACTAGTGGTAGGATGGTTGGATTTTTGGAGACTGAGTATAGCTGCTGAGAGTAGCCGGCTTTTATACGCTTGCCCCTACCAATGGACACGAAGCGTTGGGGAGGGGGTTTGCTCGGACTGAGCGATCCTCTGCAGGCGGCACATTGGTAACTGGTGGGGGGTCTGACGCGTTCTGACGAACTCGATCCTCTGCGGGTGCGAGCGAAGTAAACAACGCGTTCGTTCCGTTACAATATATATATATATATACTAGGGTGCTTCGCCCCCTGCGCGCTTCGCGCGCCAACCCCAGGGGGGGGGGGCTTCGCCCCCCCCACGCGCGCTTCGCGCGCTCCCCCCCCCCTCAGCGTCTTAAACCTACCTAACCTAACCCTGATTAACTTAACCCTACCTAACTTAACCCTATCTAACAGAACCCTACTTACCTAACTACTACCTACTTAACTAAACACTACCAAACGTAACCCTACTTAATTTCATTCTACTTAACTCGGGACCCCCATCCCTCAGAACCCCTATCCCTCGGGACGTCCCTCCCATCCCTCAGAATCCATATCCCTCGGAACCCCCCATCTCTCAAAACCCCTATCCCTCGGGAATCCCATACTTGAAATCCATATCCCTCGGGACCCCCATACTCGGAACCCCTATCCCTCGGGAACCCCCATGGAGCTTAGAAAAATCACCTAACTTAACCCTACCTAACTTAACCCTACCTAACTTAACCCTACCTAACTTAACCCTACCTAACTTAACCCTACCTAACTTAACCCTACTTAACTTAACCCTACCTAACTTAACCCTACCTAACTTAACCCTACCTAACTTAACCCTACCTAACTTAACCCTACCTAACTTAACCCTACCTAACTTAACCCTACCTAACTTAACCCTACCTAACTTAACCCTACCTAACTTAACCCTACCTAACTTAACCCTACCTAACTTAACCCTACCTAACTTAACCCTACCTAACTTAACCCTACCTAACTTAACCCTACCTAACTTAACCCTACCTAACTTAACCCTACCTATCTTAACCCTACCTAACTTAACCCTACCTATCTTAATTCCACCTCATTTAATCCTACCTAACTTAACCCTACCTAACTTCACTCTACCTAACTTAACCCTATCTAACTTAACCCTACCTAACTTCACTCTACCTAACTTAACCCTATCTAACTTAACCCTACCTAACTTAACCCTACCGAACTTAACCCTATCTGACTTAACCCTACCTAACTTAACCCACCTAACTTAACCCTACCTAACTTAACCCTACCTAACTTAACCCTACCTAACTTAACCCTACCTAACTTAACCCTACCTAACTTATCCCTACCTAACTTAACCCTACCTAAGTTAACCCTACATAACTTAACAATATCTAACTTAACCCTACATAACTTAACAATATCTAACTTGACCCTACCTAACTCGACGCTACCTAACTTAATTCTATCTAACTTAATCCTACCTAACTTAATTCTATCTAACTTAATCTTACTTAACTTAATTCTATCTAACTTAACCCTACCTAACATAACCCTACATAATTTAATCCTACTTATCACGGGACCCACATCCCTCAGAACCCCTATCCCTCGGGACGTCCCTCCCATCGCTCAGAATCCATATCCATCGGGACCCCCCTTCCGTTCCTCAGATCCCCTATCCCTCGTTCGCGCGCTCACATGTTCGTTTTTCATTTTCCAAAACCATAAATCCCCCAAGGCCTGATTTTTCTAAGTCCTTTTCCAAAAACATAGGCCCCCAAGCGCGGATCTTTCGATGGCCTTTTTCAAAAACATAGACTCCGAAATACCAGATTTTTCTTAGCGCTTTTCCAAAAACATAGGCCCGCCAAGTCATGGCAGGCCTATGTCCGTATATAAAAAATATCGAGATCTTTTTATAATATAGAGATAATATATCTGGGTATTTTATAAGTACCCAGAATAGGGGGCCTTAAGGGACTTAGAAAAATTCAGACCCCAGGGCCCCTTGGAGGACTTAGAAAAATTCAGGCCCAAGGGCCCCTTGAAGGACTTAGAAAAAATCATCCGAAGTCCCTTCCCAGGTCACCTTCACCGTGCGGTTTGGTGAAGCTGACCCCCCCCCTCGATTATCCTACACGGCGGCAGCGGCGGCGGCGGCGGCGGCGGCGGCGGCGGCGGCGGCGGCGGCGGCGAGATATTTTTATTATATAGAGAGATATATTTCTCTTTCGAATGAGATCTATGGCGACGAAATCGGTTACCGCAACGCTGATATCTGATCGATCGAGATGTTTGGCCAAATAACATTTTACATTTTGTTCGACGCAGACTTTTCATGGCCCTTGTCCGTGTGACCGTCCGTGTGACGTCGAGCACACGCCCACAGAGGCAACGCCCGGGGAATCGACTCGCGCATGTGCGGACTCATTCCCTCCCCTCCCGATGCTCGCGCGGCGCACGACGTAGGCTGGCGTGACGTAGGCTGCATTCGTATAATTATTATAATATTAAGATAGTTAAGAATAACAATAATTATCTTAATATTATCTTTATAATTATATAATAATAAATTAATATATTTTTCGCCATTCCAACAGATTTGGTAGCAGATAGCAAACTCAAAATAGTTTGTAAACTTCAAGTGTTTGTAAACTTAATTTGTTTGTTAATTTCAAATGTTTGTAAACTTAATTTGTTTGTTAATTTCAAATGTTTGTAAACTTAATTTGTTTGTTAATTTCAAATGATTGTAAACTTAATTTGTTTGTTAATTTCAAATGATTGTAAACTTAATTTGTTTGTTAATTCCAAATGATTGTAAACTTAATTTGTTTGTTAATTCCAAATGCTTGTTATGTTCAAATGTTTGTTAACTGCAAATGTTTGTTAACTTCAAATGTTTGTTAACTTTAAATGTTTCTTAACTTCAAATGTTTGTTAACTTCAAATGTCTGTTAACTTCAAATGTTTGTTAACTTCAAATGTTTGTTAACTTCAAATATTTGTTAACTTCAAATATTTGTTAACTTCAAATGTTTGTTAACTTCAAATGTTTGTTAACTTCAAATGTTTGTTAACTTCAAATGTTTGTTAACTTCAAATGTTTGTTAACTTCAAATGTTTGTTAACTTTATTTTTATTTTACTTTGATTACTTTACTTTCAAAAAGACATCAATAGCACAAAATTGTTTAAAAAAATTGTTACGCCAAGTATAAAAATCGAAGTTATCCCATTTCATAAAAATTATTGCTAAACAAGAATTACTTACAAAAAAAAACTTTTCAAAACTATTAAATTTCAAAAATAAATCTTTTCAAGAATATTAAATTTCAAAAACAAATCAAATCATCCAATATATTAGCCAAGCATCGTCGCTCTAGTCACTGGCATGCAAAAAACTTGGCGTACCAGCGACTTGTTCCCGTACATAGTCCATTGAATAAGGACGGGACCACTGCTGACATTGAATTATTACTGAGTCTGGGAGAAAGCGAGTGAGCAACCGAGCTAGCGACCGAGAAAGCGACCGAGAGAGTGACCGAGCAGGCGGGGTCCTCGGCGAAGCCTCGGTGGGTGGTTCGGGGGGCGGAGCCCCACGACAGAAAGAAAAATAATATTCACATGATATTCTTTTTTTTGCGGCTCGTACCGCAAAAAAAAGAAAATAATATTCTTAAAAATGTTTAAACTTGGGTTCTGTCCCGCACTTATTTCAATGGACTATGTACGGGAGCAAGGTGCTGGTACGCCAAGTTTTTTGCATGCCAGTGACTAGAGGGATGATGCTTGGCTAATATATTGGATGATCTGATTTATTTTTTAAATTAAATATTATTATTAAATTAAATTTTTAAAAGATATTTTATTCTATGTAATTTTTTGTTTAGAAAGAATTTTTATGAAATGGGATAACTTCGATTTTTATACTTGGCGGAACAATTTTTATTTAATTATTGTTATTCTTACATCTTAATAGTATCATAATAATGATATGAAGGTAGTCTACGTCATAGCAGCCCACATCACGCGCCGCGCGAGCCTCGGGAGGGGAGAGAACGAGTCCATGCGCGAGTCGACTCCTCGGGCGTCGCCCCTGTGTGTGTATGGTCGACGTCACACCGACGGTAGTGATGGGAAGATCGGTCGAAAAAATCGATTCTTCATAATCGATTATTTTGTCAAGAATCAATTGTTAACGTCGATGAATCGAAGGAAAAAAATCGTTAAAGAATCGATTATTTATCTGTTGCGTCAAAAAATGTAGTCAAACAAAGAATTCAGGGGAAAAAACTAAAAGGCCAACAAAATATAATTTCCTTCATATCGAGAACTTTTTTTTATTAATACGACTTGCACTCGAGTCGACCCGCCACGAAAATATAATCTTTTTTTTTCTTTTTTTTCAGAATATAATCTTTATATAAGCTTTGTTATTATGTACTCGTATTATGATCTGTTATTGTCGACTACTCCCAGAATCGCTGAGGCAGTGAACCAAGGAATATAATATTCGATGCTCTTTTTCCAGTAAGCCTGCTTCGTTTTGCGCTGACGATATCTCCTGCAGCGCTGAACAATCTTTCGGACTGTACAGACGTTCCCACTACCACGAAATACTGCATTGCGATTTTGTAAATATTCGGGTAGACAGCTTTGAGTTGCTGCCAACTTTGAAGAGGATCTTCCTTCCTGACGATTACTTTTCCATTGAGAAATTGTCTCAGCTCAACTGGGATTCCGCCGGGCTCGTCAGAGTTAGACGAAGAAGAAGCAATTAACTCATCGTCCTTTTTCTCCGTAGTACTCGGTGCACTGTTCGATCCGTCTTCGTTCGATGGATTCTGCTCCTTATGTTTCAAGAGATCGCTGATCTTATTTATTCCTTTATAGACGGCCAATGGGCCGCGGAAGTGCAGTTTCTTGAATCGCGGGTCTAACAATGTCGACACAGCGAGGAACGAGTTTTTTTTCTATATTAGATCCTTCCGCGTGAAATCTTCGATTGAGTCCCTTCAGTATGTTTGTGCGCTGAAGCTCCGATACTTCATGCTGCGTCGCTAACTTTTCCAAAGATCTGGTGAGACAATTAATAATCGGTATTATCTTGCTGCAAGTCACGTAAGACTCTCCAGACATCTCTGTCGTGACTTTCTCTACTGGCGATAAGACAGCACACGCTTTCTTAAGAATTTGCATCTCCGAATGTGTGAGCATGTCTGGAATGTCACTGTTTCTTTTGGGCGTGACGCTCAAGAGCACTGTGCTCACGTGATTGGACAGTTCCAGAAATCTTTCCATCGTGTAGAACATCGAATTCCAACGAGTTTCGTACTCTTGCTTCAATTTCAATGGTGCTTTGCCTTGAAGGTCCGACTATTGTAGCTCCTTGAGACCATCAGCTTTAACGTTTTTCTTACAGTACGTTACGATTGCCTTAACCTTTTTCGCAACTGCCTGGAACGCTGGTGTCGCCGCAATAAGATCTTGTACAACCAGATTGAGCGTATGCGCGAAACACGGAAGATGATTGCAGTGACCGAATGTATCGTATATTGCGTTTACTATGTTCGCCGCGTTGTCGGTGATCACTGCAACTACGGCCTCGCGTTCGATACCCCACTCGTCGAGTATCCCAATCAAAACATCCGAGAGGTATTCGGCGGTATGACTGCGTTCTAATTCCTTCATTCCGAGCGAGATCTCTTCGAGTCGGTTATCTTCGTAATTCACGTAATGCACCGTGACTCCTAGGTAACTTCGAGTATTGAACGGATAGATTTTCGGCAGGGGATCGTGTAAAGAGGTGCAAGTGTATCCAAAAGGTTTCAAAATCCCTTATCATCAACTATTGAAAAAGGCTGGCGATCAACGGCTATCATATAGACGATCGGGTTGGTAATTTTCGCTGCCGTGCTACCTTCTTCTAAAACACAGAATGTTCAACAACACAATGAGACATGTTTAAAAAAATATTCTCAAAAGTTAAGGAGGTTTAGTATTGATTTCGCATAAATTTGAGAAATGTAAGAGAGAATTGCGAGCACTTCTCGATTGTATAAAAATCTGAAAAAATTCACGCACATTAAAGGTACTGAAAAGAACTTATTAAGAAAATGATGAAAAAAAATTGTTTAACAAATATTTCGGTGATGCGTTATTTTGTGGATGAAAACGATTCGTTCATTTTTCTGAATACGTATGAATTTTTTCAGATTTTAGAGTTAACTTTGAATTTTTACATATATTCCATGTAAAACAACTCAAAATTCAAAATAAACAGTAAAATCAGAAAAAATGCATACGTATTCAGAAAGACGAAGGAAACACTTTCGTACACCAAACAACCGAAATATTTGTTAAACTATTTTTTTCATGAATTTGTTAATAACATTTTAGAATTATTTGTATGCAAAATTAATCTTTTCTATACCTTTAAGGTGCATGATTTTTTTCAAATTTTTTAACTATCGAGAAGTATTTGCAATTCTTTCTGACTTTTGCTCGAATTTATGCGAAATGAATACTAACGGCAGGATCCCATTAATCGAGTGAACATTTACCAGAGTATGATTTAACTTTCTCGAAAGCTTTGTCGATCGAAATCTGCTTGCGCATTGGAATTGGCGAAGCCGAAGTATGACGAAAACCCGAATTGTCTGCTCTTTCATCAGATCGGCTTGGCGGTCTAGGACTGCAAGATCTTGATCTGCGAAATACTTGTGTACGTGACTCCAACTCTGTAATACTCGTTGCTGACGTCGGTGTCGAAGGTTCCATAATTTCAGGATCATCTTCTTCGGACTCCGTTTGTTCGGTTGACGTTACAGAGACTTGTTGTTTCTTTGCAGGAACTTCTGCGCCAAGGTGTTGCGGATGCACTCGTTCAAGATGATTGGTTAAGTTAGTCGTGTTGCCATGATTCTTTATTATTTTAAAGCACCAGCGGCATCTCGAAGACACTGAGTCATGAGGTGTAAAGTGGTCACGAACCACACTTCGTCGTCGTTTTCGTGACGGTTCTTCTTGCGACATGTTGCAAATCGCTTTCACTAGAATAACAATACAAAATAAATCCAACTTGTACACACCAAATACTATTAAACGTGGTTCAAATGTTCCTTTTCAAAGTCAAATTATTCTTATATTAAAAAGTGTAACATAAAACTTTGAACTTATTCAGTACCAAAAAAAAATCTTAGAATGTATTTGCATAAAACTATAATAATTTTATGTAAATAGCGTAAAACTATAATAGTTTTATGCAAATAGCACGAGGTTTGCAGAATCTCTGATTTAGAGACCGTTGAGATAACCTCAAAATAACGTCCCGCAATATGTCCGTCTGATAGAAAATGACAGAAAATAACTTCACGCAATATTAAATATATTTACCTCTGTTTCAGTCGTCTGCATTCGTTTTTATGCAACACTCAGACTCAATGATGATAAATTATTCACCGTTTTCGGACAAAGCTCGTCGAAACTGTACTAACAAATTATTCGTTACTATTTGAACGATGTAGGTTCCAGGTACAAACGATTCTTAACCGATTGCCACGGGTAAATAATCGAATCGGAAATAATCGAGAAACTCAATAATCGATTAATAATCGCGATTATTCGAGAAAAAATAATCGATTCTCAAAGAATCGAATCACAATTCGCATCACTAACCGACGGTCACACGGACACGGGCAGTGAAAAGTGAGCGTCGGACAAAATGAAACATTTTATTTGGCCAAACATCTCGATCGAACAGATATCAGCGTTGCTGTAATTGATTTCGTCGCCATAGGTCTCATTCGAAAGAGAAAAAAGACATCGGACTTAATACATTTTTCGTCCGTGAGGCGTCGGCAGCGATACAACGAGTCACATTTGAAAGTAATGGAAAAGGCCCCGACTTCGGGACAATAAGAGTAGCGGTAGCGCCTCGTGTCGAACGTGTCAAGAGGTCGAGAGGCATCATTAATTTGTTTTATACTTGGCGTCGAGACGCTACCGCGTCTCTTGATTTTATTTCAAACGTCTCATCCAGTCGCAATTCAAATCATCTTAGGTCTGATTATTTCAGATCATCTATTCATTCAGCGCTAATTACCCTCGTTTGACAAAGAATTTTCAAATTAGCGATGAACTATTAAGTAAAGTTGTGTACCTATTATTTTATATGTTCGATTTAACGCCAAATATCAGTAGCCATTTCTTCGGAACGGGAACATCGAACATGTATTTTATTTGCCAAAGTACCATGAGAGAGAGAGATTGATTGGTTGATTGAATTTATTTAGCCTTTGGGCTACTAGCATTTCCATTAAATTGCATATTGCCATACATTTCGTTTTTTTCGAGCTACATAATCGGCTTCATTTTTCAGCTTACAACTACAACTTATTACTATGCATCGTTCTCTCCTCATACACTCCATCGTATCATCCTTCCATTGCTATTCCACTCCGCCACACTCTTCCCCTCCACTTTCACTTTTCCCCTTTCAAGCACGCAATAACTTCCGTACATTGAGAGATATCGGGTTGCAATGTTGTACGTAAATGGACTACCATCATACCATCATCTCTACTAAGCTTGGCAAACATCGGTAACGCGGTAATAATTTTATACATTTGATCTCCCTGTCTCGAGTATTCGAGGCATATTTACTCTTATTTTTTTTACTAAGATGGAAATTTGACAAGCCCAACTCGGGTCTGGGTCAGAGATGCCTAGATTCCTATTGTGACGTCCGGAGACGTGCAGAAAAGACGAATCGCGCTTAGCGGTTAACGCGACTCATAGGTTACGCCAATCTAAGGATAGATTGTTGTAAGGGAGGTAGGAGAATGCCCGAGATCTCGAGAAATCTTGTCCTTTATGATGGTGAGAATAGGATTCAATAAATGTTTATTGAATACAATGCAAATACAATATATAATAATAAATACCTTTCTACAGGTGAATACCTGGCGTAGATAATTTTTAGTGGTGCTCTCGTGGCACAAGTTTGGTTCGGCGCAGTATACAATTTTTAGTGGTGCTCACGTGGCACTTGCTTCGATTCACTTTGGCGCAATTGGCGCAGACACAATTTCAGACTTTATAGTATAATTTATTCGAAAAGCAAAATAGGATGGATTACTCGCACTTAGCTAACGGTGAAGCCGCGCGTCGCGATATGTAAACCAAACGAAGGTCGATCTTTACACTGACTTCAATAGCAAATAGGATGACTACTCGCACTCAGCTAACGGTGAAGCCGCGCGTCGCGATATGTAAACCAAACGAAGGTCGGTCTTTACACTGACTTCAATAGCAAATAGGATGTCTACTCGCACTCAGCTAACGGTGAAGCCGCGCGTCGCGATATGTAGAACAAACGAAGATCGGTGACTGTAGACTGACTAACTTGACTTCTGTTAGAAGTCGTGGCTTATATACTATTTTACAGGAAGTGAGATTCACAAATAAGGGCATCGGATGAGAGGAACGAGTTGCGTTGGTCGCTAGATTTTGAGGAGTACAATGTTCAATTTTAGATAGATATTATTATAGATTCCAAGCGTGACGGTAAGAGGAGGCGGAGGGCTTAGTTCTTTTCTAATGCAGCTGACGGTAATAATTCATGCAGTTTTATGACGCTTTGGCTGCAGCGGTGGCGCCTAATGTTAGGCGCCGCGTCGTTTATTTAGTGGTAGAGCGTTTCCCGCCTCCCGTAGGGCGACACTTGTCCTATGCTCGGTGTTATGTTTTACGCCGATACTGTGAACTCGGGAGGCCGATATTTTGGAAGAGATTTTTACAGCCTCTCTGTGGGAGAGCTTGATTTTATTGCTTCCACGTTCAAAATCAGTATCCCTAGTTCTCTTATCGGTGCCTCTTTTACGCGGATACTGAGAAAGCATATTAAAAATGTATTTACGTGAGCTTAGAGGAGGTTTGTCTATTTTCCGGGTATCTATGACGTGTGGGATCGGTGTTCCTACTCTCGATGTCGGCACGGACTTATAAGGTAATGGGTGGCGTATTGTGTTTCGGGTGCAACATGCTGTGAGGGGGATGGGTGGCTGTGAGAAAAGTTAGAGCGGTAATGTCGTTAGTCTGGTGAGAGCGACAACATCTACGCATTGCGGTGGAAAAGAATTTTGGGTGAGAAGTTTAATACGTGACACTATGTTACCGATGATTTTTGGCAAACACGGAATAATTCATTTTTTGTCGTCTCTGACTGCTTCATCGATTCCTGAAGAATCGATGGAGCAGCCAGAGGCGACATTCTCTAATATTACGAATTGAGAAAAAGTTCCGCCACGACCCGGGTTCGAACCGGGAACACGCACGCATGCACGCACACACACACACCATTCTAAACCATTTTTCTCGACGTTTTGGGTTCTTCTAAACATACTGGCATGAAAATCTCGAAAAAAATGATAAATAGAAAGCTTCCTCTATGAGGAAGCAAAAAAACAGTCGAAAAAACCTGCAAAGTAGAACTTTCCACATTACTTCCTCAGTATTTTACACTTTTGACGATACTTCCTCTATGAGGAAGCCAAAACTGATCAACATACTTCCTCATAGAGATAGCTTCGTTAAAAGTGTAAAATACTGAGGAAGCCATTTGCAAGGTTCTACTTTGCACGTTTTGCTTCCTCATAGAGGAAGCTTTGTTTTCATGAAATTTTTTTTTCCGAAATTTTCATGCCAGTATGCTTAGAATCACCTAAAACGTCGAGAAAAGTGGTTTAGAAAAAATGTCCGTATGTGTGCGTGCGTGCGTGCGTGCGTGCGAGCGTGCGTGCGTCTGTGTGTGTGTTCTGGGCTTCGAAAATTCAATCGTCTCTCACTCAGTAACCGTTTGAGCGAACGGGCTCAAATTTGGCACACAAGTAGAGTAGTTGCCCCTCTTTGAATAGCGCGATTTTTGACAAAACATATATAGTCATTAAGCTTTTATGAAGTTTTGAATTTGTTGAAACAAAGGGCGTGGTCGCTCTAACTTTTGTAAAAATTCGACGATTTGGCTTAATAGTTCTTCATAACTAAAGATACGTTCAATGTTGTATGGTATTGAATTTCAACGAAATCGGTAAAGCGGTTCGGATTTAACTGAATTTTGAATTTTTCGAAAAAAATCAATTCTGCTCTAAATCACATCGAATCTTAACAAAGGAATCGAAATGTTCCACAGTCGAAAAACAACATACAGCTCTGCTCCGTACAAAATTTGGTGATGATCGGTAAAGTCGTTCGCATTTTACACCAATTTGAATTTTTCAAAAAATGTCGATTTTCGCGATAACTTCCGCAAAAGTTAAGAAAGTAAGACAAAACTTTGTATCTAATGAAAATGAGATGTAACGGTGTTTGTGACGGAGTTTTTTTTGTTCAAATAAAAAAAAAGTTACAAAGTAGAACTTTGCACATTGCTTCCACATTAATTTTCGTTTTTCACAAAGCTTCCTCTATGAGGAAACCAAAATGTTAAATAAACAAGCTTCTTCATAGAGGTGACTTTGTGAAAAACGAGAATTAATGAGGAAGCAATGTGCAAAGTTCTACTTTGCAACTTTTTTATTTTCGAGCCGTCACGATGAAGTTTGCCGTCATGATAATTAATAAGCATGATTTCCCGTTTGATTTACTGCTGTTAATTTCGTTGTATTCACAAATAAGAATGACCAAAAAAAAAATTAAAATTACCAAAATACAAGAAATGAGTGTTTCTTCCATTACTATTCTTCAGAAAAGAATTTCGTTTCGGTAAATAGAAAAAAATGCACTTTTTTAGAAAAATAAATAAGGACTGTTTCCTCTATTTCTCATTTACTTACGATGCCTTTACAAAAAACCAAGTTCTTGAGAACTCATATTTTGTTCATCTTGAGAACTTACTGCATGCAAGCGATTTATTTTTAATGTCTCGATGTAAAATTTATTATTGGATTTAATGTTTCTTTTCTTTTGTATTTTGTTCGTTGCATTATTTATAACAAGCGACCCACACCCCGAAGGGGCGCCAGTTTTCTGTGGGGGTCTTCGCCCACCAAACCCCCCGAAAAATGACCCGGAAAAAATTTCCCCTCGGGACATTTTTCCCTTAGGCCATTTTTAAGGCACTCACTTGGACGTCGCGCTTCGCGCTCCATACGGTTTGAACGTCGCGGTTCGAAGTCCGTATGGTGTGGACGTCGCGCTTCGCGCTCCGTACGGTATGCACGTCGTGCTTCATGCTCTGTACGGTTTGAACGTCGCGCTTCTTGCGAACATCGGTTTGATGATCGGCTTTGTGCCTGTTGTGCTTTGTACGCTTATCTTGTGCGGTCTGTTCAATACATAGCTACTGAGTGTTCGCACGTCCGGGTAACACAAGATCTTGTCTCAACATTAAAAATACTCAATAATTAAATTCCTGTAATCTGTCACTCCATGAATATCTGTATAACTGTATTTCACGAATGTGCTGTTAAAACAAATGGATAAATACAAATAACAAGAAAACTCCCTCAAAAAGTTAATTTAGACACATGTAGACCGTATTCAATAGGCATTTTGTATGATTTTCGAAACTTGAGTGCCTAAAAACATTGTGGAAGTGATTATTTTAGTATTGTGATTTGTATCGTATGTGTAATGATTTTTATTGCTTCCTCATAGAGGAAGCTTTGTTTTCGTAAAAAAAAAATTTTTCGAGATTTTCATGTTAACATACTCAGAATCACCTAAAACGTCGAGAAAAATGGTCTAGAAAATATGTCTGTATGTGTGTGTGTGTGTGTGTGTGTGTGTGTGTGTGTGTGTGTGTGTGTGTGTGTGTGTGTGTGTGTGTGTGTGTGTGTGTGTGTGTGTGTGTGTGTGTGTGTGTGTGTGTGTGTGTGTGTGTGTGTGTGTGTGTGTGTGTGTGTGTGTGTGTGTGTGTGTGTGTGTGTGTGTGTGTGTGTGTGTGTGTGTGTGTGTGTGTGTGTGTGTGTGTGTGTGTGTGTGTGTGTGTGTGTGTGTGTGTGTGTGTGTGTGTGTGTGTGTGTGTGTGTGTGTGTGTGTGTGTGTGTGTGTGTGTGTGTGTGTGTGTGTGTGTGTGTGTGTGTGTGTGTGTGTGTGTGTGTGTGTGTGTGTGTGTGTGTGTGTGTGTGTGTGTGTGTGTGTGTGTGTATGGTCCAGGCACCGAACATTCAATTGTTCATAACTCAGGAATGGCATGATGGATCGTGCTAAAAATTAGCACGCAAGTAGAGAATTAAATCCTCTGTAATTCACATATTTAAAAAATTTAATATATCCATGTATACAAATTTTATCGAATTTTAAATTTTTCAAAAAAATGGCGTGATCGCTCTAACTTTCGTAAGAGTTCGACGATTCAGCTGTATACTTCATCATAAATAAAGACAAGTTCAATGTTGTTTGGTATTGAATTTCAGCGAAATCGGTAAAGCGGTTCCGGTTTTATAGAATTTTGAATTTTTCGAAAAAAATAAATTTTGCTCTAAATCACGTCGAATCTCATCAAATGAACCAAAATATTCAACAGTCAAAAAATAACATACAGCGCTGCTACGTATAAAATTTGGTGACGATCGGTAAAGTCGTTCGGATTTTACGCTGTTATGAATTTTTTTAAAAATGAAGATTTTCGCTGTAACTTATGGAAAAGTTATTAAAGTAAGTCAAAACTTTGTATCTAATCAACATTAGATGTAACGGTGTTTGTAACGGAGTTTTCTTTTGTTCAACATTGCACACTGCTTCCTCATTAATTCCCCTTTTTCACAAAGCTTCCTCTATGAGGAAGCCAAAGTTAATAAATAAGCTTCTTCATAGAGGTGGCTTTGTGAAAAAGGGGAATTAATGAGGAAGCAGTGTGCAAAGTTCTACTTTTTGAATGTAATCGGATCTTTCAACCAGCCATATCAATTATCATAAGTGTTGATTTAATTTAAGGGGACCGTTTTAGAGAAAAGTTTTTCTTATTCTAAGGGTTACGTTTTTCCTCACCGACGAAAAAAATTGAAATCGTTCTATTCTTTTAGGATGGTAGCGAAGGATTTTTTGTCACTGGACCCATGAGTTGGGTCAACCAGTTGCTTCAAAACCAGAAATAAAGGTTCTTACTTCTGCGTGTAGTTCTGAGAAAACCAATCATAGGATTGGTCTCTGCTAGGGCTCATACTCTTTGCACTCATATTTTCTGTAAATTAATTGTAGGGGTTATTTTAAGTTAATGTTTTTAAAAACCCATATCAGTGATGCGAACTATATCATCATTTTTTATAAATTATTCTGTGACTTGGGTTTAAGAATCATTAAAAAATGAAATGAAAAACCCATATTTCTGGTTTCGAAGCAAGTGATGGACCCAACCACTGGATCCAGTGTAAAAAAACCTTTGCTGCAATCCGAAAAGAATAGAATTATTTCACATTTTTTCATCGGTGAGGGAGAAAGTAGCTCTTACGTTAAACAGGAACATTTTGTTTGACTGTGGTTACATGAGATACACCATGCAAAGTAAAAATTCAGTGATTCTTAATTGCGATGAACCTCCAGACCATAATAGGTACTGCGGACTGATTTTCAAACACACAAATATTTTTAATTTATTATGGTAGGTAATCATCACTTTAGAATGATCTAACAGCAAAACAAACATATCTTGGAATCTCTGACAAGACGACGGCCGAGCAGACAACTAGGCCCTTTTCCGGCGGTACCGCAATCTGATCTTCTTTCGTCCCGCTTGTAGTATTGCTTGTTGATAGGTTCAAATTAATAAACGATAACAAAACAATTGCAAATACAATTACGTGTGCCCGCAGAAATAAAAATAAAAAAGACTAATAGAAAATATACATGTTAAGCTGTTAGTTCCGCAAGTACGGTGACAGTGACTAATAATATGCTTTGCGAACCTGTGTTTAGGTTATGTTCACTTATTCCACATTTTTGTAGATTAATAATAAACTATCATTATAATTAAATTGTATAAATATAATGGATGAATAACAAAATAAAAAATCACGTCGTGGAATTCATTTTTGTTATGTGATGTGTATAATATGTAGTATTAGGGTGTATCGAAAAAAAACTTTTTTTTTTTCATCGGCACTATCATGAAATGTTCATGCTGAACCTCAAATTATGTCAGCTAAAATTTGAGACCCGTAAAAAATAATTTAGAGGTGCCTCAACGACGTTTTAGATTTTCAATTTGATTAACACGTAGATGAATGCGAGGCTTTTCAAGTGGACGTCAGGTTTCTCAGCGGCTCATTTTCCAGGGATCTCAACCTTCTTTCCTTTAAATATAGGTAATTTAGAAGAGAAAAAGTGCTGACACTCTTGTCGGTCGAAGTTATAGTTTCCGAGTTATGAATTTTTTAAAATCTTTCTCACATTTAAAAAACGATATTTAAAGCGTTCAGCGTCAACTGAGTCTTTTCTTTCAAGATTTGCTGGCAAATATCTACAAAAATACAAAATTTCGAAATTCCAAAATTCAAACATTCAAAAATTTAAAAATTCAGAAATTCAAACACTCAAAAATTTAAAAATTCAGGAAATCCAGATTTCTAAATGATTTGTATATGGTCACCATATACAAATAATTTATATTAAAGAATATGTAATATTGAAGTAATTCGTAATCTGGATTTCCTGGATTTCCTGAATTTTGAATTTTTTGAATTTTTTAACTTTGTAATTACTACATTTTTAAATGTTTGAGTGTTTGAATTTCTGAATTAAAAATTTTTTGAATGTTTGAATTTAGGAATTTCGATATTTTGTATTTTTGGAGATGTTTGTCAGCAAATCTTGAAAGAAAAGTCTCAGTTGACGCTGAACGCGTTAAATATCGTTTTTTAAAAGTGAGAAAGATTTTAAAAAATTCATAACTCGGAAACTATAACTTCGACCGACAAGAGTGTCAGCTCTTTTTCTCTTCTAAATTGGCTATATTTAAAGGAAAGACGGTTGAGATCCCTGGGAAATGAGCCGCTGAGAAACCTGACGTCCATTTGTTAAGCCTCGCATTCATCTACGTGTTAATCAAATGGAAAATCTAAAACGTCGTTGAGGCACCTCTAAATTATTTTTTACGGGTCTCAAATTTTAGCCGGCCTATCTTGAGGTTAAGTATGAACATTAAATGATAGTGCCGATGAAAAAAAAACTTTTTTTTCGACACACCCTAATGTAGTATGTAATGAGTTTCCACAGTAAAAAGTACATGAACTGTCGCAAGTGTTGAATTCATTTAAATTAAATATTTGAATTTATGCGTGGTAGGTAATCCCCACTTTAGAATTAGCTAAGGGTAAAATAAAGAAGATTATCTGACAAAATGTAAAATATGAGTACGCTGCAAGTTATAGCCAAATTCATTTACGTAGTAGGAAGATAGTCACGCCTACACGTTTACACACCTGAAATGTGCCATTTTTGTAGGTAAATGCCTACATATGTAGGAATTGTGTGGGAGAAAGAAGAATTCCCTCAACTCCAAACTAATATAGAAATTTGTGTCTTTATTCCCGGGACGCGTATTACAGACGTAGCGATAATTCGGTGTGCCCGGCACGTGTTTACAGGC
Organism: Pimpla rufipes; assembly: GCA_963932165.1. NCBI lineage: Eukaryota > Metazoa > Arthropoda > Insecta > Hymenoptera > Ichneumonidae > Pimpla > Pimpla rufipes. The sequence continues at coordinate 8,340,605 of OZ010637.1, forward strand.
GTAGATACCGTGATCGACTGTCCCGTGAGCCGTTACAATTATTCGGTCTCACGGAAACCGAAACGTCTCGAATGTTCTCGAGCGTTTGTTTTTATTTCGGCGCGAGGCTCGAACGCTCTCGCTCGCTGCCGATGTGGTAGACGCCACATGTCTCCCCTTTTTGGAAAGTTGGTCCGCAGGGACAAGGTGTTAAAAAATCGAAAGTATTTACAAGTATAATACATATTTACAAAGCAAAAAAAAAACGTTGTTCTCTGGAGAAGAGGTAAAAAAAATTGCGGCGGGTTGCCGAAAAAAACTTCTGGGCGCACGTATTAAATTTTGAAACGCACGCGCTTTTTCTTCGCTGCTGTCGCGTTCGCTGTGCTCGTACTCGGTCCGGGAACTGCTGCTGGTTGCGTCGAAACGGGAGGCTGCTGAGATACTGGATCCTCTCGCACGAGATAGGCCGGTTTCAGTCGGTCGACTGACACGGCCGTAGGTCCTCTCCCGAGCGCAACTGTAAAAAATTTCTCGTTCCGTCGGATCACCTCAAATGGCCCTTCGTAAGGTGCCGAAAATGACGGCCCGATTTGACCTTTTTTGACGAACACGTGTGTCGTTGTATCCAAATCTTTGAAGACGAACACGGGGTGAGCTCCGTGTCGTGAAGTATTCTCTGGCGCCAAATCTCGAAAGTGTTGTCGTAGCGTTTTTACGAGCTCAGGAGCCCGGACTTCCGTTGATGATGGTGTTAGAAATTCCCCGGGAAGACGAATTGACTCTCCGTAGACTAACTCGGCCGGCGTTGTCCCGATGTCCTCCTTCCAAGCAGCTCTGAGGCCCATTAACACTGCCGGCAACGCTTCATACCACGTTCCTTGGTGGCATAAGAGTGCTGCCTTCAGTTGTCGGTGCAATCTCTCGACGAGGCCGTTTGCTTGGGGATGATAGGGCGTCGTCCGTAAGTGCTTGGTTCCCAGCAGTTGGTTTAGCTTCTGAAACAAATCGGATTCAAACTGGCCACCCTGATCAGACGTCATTCTTACCGGGACACCGTAGCGTGCAATCCAGTTGAGTAACAGCGCTCGAGCGACTGTCTCGGTACTCGCATTTTCAAGTGGGATCGCCTCCGGAAATCGAGTAAATCGGTCAATAATGGTGAGACACTGGCGAAATCCTCTCGATGGAGGCAAGGTCACCAGGTCAACGTGTATGTGCTGAAATCGTTGCGTCGGCAGCTCGAAATTCGCCACCCGCGAGATATTGTGTCTGGTTACCTTGTTTCGCTGACATTCCACGCACGACTTCGCCCAGTCGCGGCAATTCTTGTTCATTGATGGCCAGACGTAGCGTTCAGCGACTAACCTCAGCGACGCTCGTTGTCCGGGATGTGCGAGGGAATGGAGAGACTCGAAAATCTGTCTCCTGAATTGTTCTGGGACAAATGGACGTACTGAGCCTGACGAAACGTCACAAAACAGTGAAATGTCCGGATCCTGGTATCGTATTCTCTTCAGTTGGAGTCCAGAAGCAGTATTTTGGCGTAATTCCTCGAGCTCCCGATCACCAGATTGGCCTTGTGCAAGTTCCCGGATGGAAACTGCTTGTGCAATGGCGTCGAGTCTTGACAAGGTGTCGGCCACGATGTTGTCGGTCCCAGCGACGTGCTTGATCTCTGAGGTGAACTGTCCAATGAAGTCGAGACGTCGAAACTGCCACGGCGAGGCTCTCTCAGGCCGCTGTTTGAAGGCGTGAATGAGAGGCTTGTGATCCGTGTGGATGCTGACGTGACGATTCTCAAAGATGTGCTTGAAATGTCGGACGGCTTCGTAAATTGCGTGAAGTTCCCGGTCATACGTAGAGAGTTTCTGTACGTTCGGTGCGAGTTTCCGACTGAAAAATGCCAAAGGTTCCCAGGAAGTCCCGCTTCGTTGTTGAAGAACCGCTCCGATCGCATGTTCGGACGCGTCCGTGAAGATGGACCACTCAGCGTTCACATTGGGATGAGCCAGAAGCGCAACGTCTGCCAAGGCTTGCTTGCTGTTTTCAAAGGCTTCTTCCAGCTCGGGGGTCCAAACGACTGGCGATGTGTTCCGTATTACTGGTCCTACGAGCAGTTGATTCAACGGCGCGAGGATCTGCGCACAACCTTTGATGAACTTCCTATAGAAATTAATTGTGCCGATATATCCACGAAGTTTCTTGATATTTTCCGGCCGCGGGAAATTCAGGATCGCCTCGACTCGCTTCCTCGGTGGCCTAATCCCTTCGGCTGAGATCGCGTGTCCGAGGAATTCCACTTCGGCTTCTCCCAACCGACACTTGGCTGAATTAATTACCAGTCCACTCTCCTTCAATCGTTGGAAAAGTGCAGTCAGGTGCTCTCGATGTTGGTTCTCGTTTTCTGAAATCACCAGGATGTCATCGATGTACGGAAAAACAAAGGGAAGATCGCGAGTAACCTCATCAATGAAACGCTGAAATGTTTGCGCCGCATTCCGAAGTCCGAACGTCATCACCGGGAATTCAAATAATCCGAACGGCGTGATTATCGCAGTTTTTTCGATGTCTTCGGGTGCTACCGGGATTTGGTGAAAAGCTCTTACCAAATCGATCGTCGAAAATATTGTTTTACCGCGAAGATTCGCAGCAAAATCGTCCAGATAACGAACTGGGTATCTGTCGGGGATTGTGCGGTCGTTTAATCGCCGATAATCGCCGCAAGGTCGCCAATCGTCTTCTCCCTTGGGTGCTAAATGGAGCGGCGACGACCAAGATCCGTTGGAGCGACGAGCAATCCCAAGGTCAATCATCTTTTCAAAAACTTCCCGCGCGACCTTCAATTTGTCGGCTGCCAATCTGCGAGCCTTGCTCCAAACTGGCGGTCCTTCGGTCGTGTTGATGTGATGCACGGTGGAATGTTTGGGTTCCTGGAAAACTCCATTAGGTTTAGTAATTTCGGGAAAATTCGAGAGTAACTCCCAGAACGGTGAATCAATGTTGCTCTGGAGTGCTTGCAGCGATGCTACTGCAGGAATCTTCAACATCTTCCCGGTAGTTGTTAAACCAGTTACCCCGTCAATAACACACGCGTTCTTGACGTCAACAAGTAAGCCGAAATGTTTGAGGAAATCGGCTCCGATTATTGGATGCGAGACATCTGCTACGACGAAACGCCAAGACAGCTCTCTGCGCAAACCAATATCCAGTTTGATGTGTGTGTCGCCGTAAGTGTTGATAGGCGTATTATTCGCTGCGTACAACATGTAGTCGAGCGCGCGCGAAGACAGGTCTCGCTTCGGGTAAACAGTGACCTGCGAACCCGTGTCGACCAGGAATTCGACTCCCGACGTTTTGTCCACAACAAATAGGCGGGCTGAATCGGGAGAGTCCGTTACCGCCTCTACTGACTCTCGGGCGCGTTTCCCTGAAACTTACAACCAGATAAACACTTCTTCGCGTCTTTCCCGAATTTGTGGTGATACCAGCATATTCCGGATTTATGGAGCTTATTGTCGCGCGATTTGCTTCTCGAGCGACTGCGAGATCGTCGGCTGTCTTTCGCCTGTTTACCAACAATCTCAGCGAGCTGTGATACTTGCTTGGTGAGCGCCGCGATTTGACCTTGGAAGTCCGAGACAGCAGCAACGCTACTTGGTCTCAAAACTTCGTTGAGAGCATCGGCGGCTTCCGACAGTTGGTCGATCGTTGCTTCTTTTTGAATCACCAGGCCTGCTCGAATTTGTTCCGGGAGATGCGACAGCCAACGCGCCTTGAGGACGTCGTCGTCGATATCGGGGACGAGACTTCGCAGGTGACGCAGGTGTTGCGACGGTTTGCGGTCCCCGAGGCTCTCCCCGTCGAGCAGTTGCAAAAGCTTCGCTGCCTTGGATTTCGAAAAACGAGATATTAATGTTTCTTTCAGTTTTTGAAACGGTACCTGGAGTGGTGGATTCGTGATGATGTCTTCCACCTCCGCTGCAGAGCGCGTGTCGATTAACGGAATCGTGTAGTGGAATTTGTCCAGTTCCGTGACGATTTTTCGGTTGCGGAATTGCGATTCGAGTTGTGCGAACCACAGCGCTGGTCGCTCCGCGCTGAACGGCGGTGCCTTGACGTCATACACCACTGTCATATCACAGACCGCGTTTTTCCACTCGTCACCCGTTTCGTCGCTAGTAGCCATCTCGAGTGACAGATGCTACACTAACCGGCAAGTCAAAAACCGAGACAATGCACTGAGCAACGGCTTCCAAAGTGTCTTTGTCTCACACTAGCGCAGCACAACGTCCATGGGTGCTCAGCAATGCACTAGCTTGAAAAAAACGAAAATCACCGCGCAACGCGCACCGATGTGCGGCAGGATAATAGTATCGGGGAAAGAGAGAAAAAAAAAATGAATTATTAATTGCGAGTCGACACACGGTCGCGAAAATTCACTATTCCGCGGCGCGTCCCGTTCAATCACTTTTCTTCCGAAAAATTCGGGGTCACCAATGTAGGAATTGTGTGGGAGAAAGAAGAATTCCCTCAACTCCAAACTAATATAGAAATTTGTGTCTTTATTCCCGGGACGCGTATTACAGACGTAGCGATAATTCGGTGTGCCCGGCACGTGTTTACAGGCGTAGATACCGTGATCGACTGTCCCGTGAGCCGTTACAATTATTCGGTCTCACGGAAACCGAAACGTCTCGAATGTTCTCGAGCGTTTGTTTTTATTTCGGCGCGAGGCTCGAACGCTCTCGCTCGCTGCCGATGTGGTAGACGCCACACATATAGGAATGGAACAATTCTTATAATGTTTGTGCATACTATATATTATACTACGAGACATTGCAAATTTCAGCTTGTCTCAGCTTGACATTGCAAAATTCAGCTTGAGAGGGATTGATTGATTGATTGATTGATTGATTGATTGATTGATTGATTGATTGATTGATTGATCGATCGATTCATTCATTCATTCATTCATTCATTCATCGATTGATTGTTTATTTATGTATTTATGCCTTAGTTCAACTATGAGACAACAGTGGAACAATAAGAGTAAATACATTTTTTTAACAATTCAAAATGAAGATAATACAAGAAAGTCCTGCTCGAAAATGTTGGCGCTGTCTGCGCGCATTACACAGTGATAACGAATAACACTTCAAATTAATTTGCGAGTGTTAACAGAGACAAGCTTTTCTTAAACACACTTTATAAATTGAGACTTATAACTAAAATACAGGGTAACATTAAATAGCTAATTAACACTTATGATATCACGCGTTCATCCTAGGCTACCGGGGCGTCCTGCGCCTCGAGATCCAACAATTATGCTTGCAGCATCTGTTTAAGGACACTGGGACTAGTTACCGCGGCAAACTCCAACGGTAAAGAGTGCCATAGATACGCGGCGGACAGTTGAAACGAATTTCGAAAGGCAGAGGTTCGGTGCAGAGGAATGTGGAAACATTCTTGCGCGGGGAGACGAGTGGAGCTGCGAACACTTTGGTCTCTGCGCACGTATCCCGCAGATAAGTGATTTCATCACCATATCATATCCGTTTGGCGTAAATTTCGAGGAAATATTGTCGACAGCTCTTTACTTAGAGCCAACCTAGCCTGTGTCTGAAGGGTGTAATGTGTTCGTCTATTTTCAAATCGAAGATGAACCTCACTGTGCAGTTTACCAAAACTGCAGTTTGCTATTGAGCTCGTCGGTGAGGTTGAGGTAAACCACACAACAGCAGTCGATCAGCGGGAAAATAAGAGAAGTAACTAGCTTGCTCCGGAGACATTGTGAGAGGCTGTATTTGTGGTATTTTAATTTATGCAGTGAATAATGGACTTTCTGCGGTATCAACACAATGTGGCTGTTTCATGAGAGGTTGGTGCTCATTACGACACCGAGATTGCAAGCTTCTTTGACAAACGGAATAGATACTCCGTTGATCCTGATGCGTGGGAGAGAGTCTAGGTCAATGTCTCGAACGTATGCATCGCTTCCCAATATTACCTTTGTGTTGCCTAGGTTGAGTTTAAGCTGGTTAGCATTGGCATAGTCAGAAATAGCGGACGCGTCTTCGGTTGTCATGTCGAGACCTTGAAGTAGCGCTCGACGAGAGCATTGCAGATATAGCTGGGTGTCGTCGACGAATGTCATGTGGCTGGAGTACTCGTGGCTTCGTCCAATGTCATTGATAAAGAGATTGATAAGAGCGAAAAGAGAGTCCCACAGGGCCGTGCACTGAGCCCTGTGGGACTCCCGCCTCGATTGGCAGCCACTGCGAGCACGCGTTTCTCTCGTCGACAACGGCTTGTGATCTGCCTATTAGGTAGGAGAAGAACCAGAGCAGGCACGGGGTCGAGGATCCGAAGGATTTCTATTTTTTAGCAGCAGGACATGCGAAACGGTATGGAAAGGTTTCTTGAAATCGAATAGGACTAGAATAGTGAGTAACTTCTGGTCGATTTCTGTGCGAATATAGTCGTCGATCTGCAGGAGCGCCGATTGCGTACTGAATCCAGCTCTGAATCTCGACTGCCTGGGATCAAGTAAATCATTGAGGTTTAGGTAACGCTGTTATACGCCAGGGCGTATCTATTGCCTTGGGCGAGCGCTATCGTCCGCTCCGGCCGGCGACAAGAGTCGTAGCCGACCAATTCACGGCCGTCGCTGAAATCAAAACAGGCGCAAAAACTGGCGCGACATGAACAGCGCGCCGTGGTGATGTGTGCGTACGTGGGCAAAACTTCCGCTGCCGTCAGGCAAAACTTTCGCGTTCCCGCGGAATGCGACGGGCTGAACGGTGACGGGCGAGTCACATCATCAGAGTAGAGTCACGACCAGGAGAGCGCTGTGCGACTCTAGTCTCGGACTCACCCAAGTCCACGCGTTAGTCTTTAGATTAATTAATTTGGTTAAATCCTCGTTTAGTATACATGAGCCCAGTCACTCGCTGGGTCCATTTTCCGCGCGCTGCCTTATCTCTCGTTTCGAAGAACGAACCGCTTTTACTACCAAGCACGCGGCCGCGCGGTAGCAAACGGAGCCGCAAAGCGCGCGCGCTCCGAGGTCGAACAAATTGCGTTTAATTTTGTTATCTACTTAGTTATCGGTGTAAATTACGCCTGCTGGATCGCGAATTTCACATGCTTCTTGATAAGTCTATCTGTGTATCGAATCTGCGAGGGGGGCGAATTTGCTGCGCTCCAAAACAACGCGGTCTCGCGCAAGTTTGGCGCACTGAATGCGCTCCCGCGGATTTTTTAGGCACAGTCGTTCTTCATGGTTCGCCTCGCTCTTGGCCTCCTGTGCCCATCGCCACTCTGTACCTCGATCAAGGAATAAACAGAAGTCAACGAGCATCAGGATCTTTAATATTCGTCAACCCCGGACTCCTTGTGGATCCTCGTCGACGCCTCAGCCCACCGGGACACGGCTCCAAGACTCCGGGAACATACTCGATCGCAACCTGCCCTTTTCAGGGCAACCTTACCTTCCCCTCTTTCTCGCTCCTCTCCCCCCTCGGCCACGGCCTCGAGCTTTCGTGTTCCCTCCGGGCGCACGCCTGCCGAGAAACCGCGGTCGAGATCGCCTCTTCCCTGCTCCTCCCCCCTATACCAACAAACTCGTCCGCCTCTCTCGGGATCGTATCGTTCCCGTGCTCCCGCCGAGCTGGAAGCACGCACGACCGAGAATGGGAGGGTACCCGCTTGTCCCTGGCTTTTCCTCCCCCCTCCCCGTATCCTGGCAACGGATCGGGAGCGATCCATGGCGAAGCGTGCAGGGCGGAAGCGCTTTATCGCGCACGCCCGCCATATTTACGCGAAGAGAGGCCTGCCGAAAGGCCTCAGTGAACTTCTCCGCCAAGAAGCCGAGGTTGAAGAAGCCGCGGCCGAGCGTGCGCGCCAAGCCATTCCGGCACTGCTCTGCGAGCCGCCGCGAACCGCGCTGCCCGAGATCTTTGCGACGCGCATTCGAGAGCAGGCCAAACTCCGCGTGACGTCGGACGTCCTCCTGACGACGGATGAACCGGTCATCGTTACGCGCGACATCGAGCCATACGTTGCGGCTTCACTCGCGCCCGGACCGCCACCACCGAACGCCCCGTACGTCCCTTCGGGAATATCGCCGATCCTACGGATCGGGAAAGAGGGGACACCCAAGAAGACCGCGAGCGCGGCGGTAGAGCCCCGCGACGCCGGCAGCACGCGTGCCTCCGCCGACGCAAACCGCACGGCGGCGATCGCCTTCTGCAAGGCCGTGCTCGAATACGAGAGCCGCCGACTTCTTCGCGAAAGGCAACAGACGCACTCTTCTTGGTCGCCGCTGCCCGTACGACATCGATTATTTTAGATTAGTTGACACTGCGAGCATCAACGCGTTATCTGCTTGTGCTTTCGATCCGTTTATATAACTCAGGCAAGTTGGCGATCGGCCGTGTATCGGAGGGCGATAAAGGCGTTGGAATTTTCAAGAGGGGTCTGACTAGTGCGCGTTTCCACTCCCTTGGAAAGTGTGATTGGCGAAAGAAGCTGTTGAAAAGCTCTAGGAGGCGCGCTGAGATGCAGGGCAGCGCACTCTTGACGCAGTGCATAGGAATGCTATCTACACAGGCCGACATTGCGTTGCTGGATGAGTCGTTTAACACCGCAATCATATCGCTGTACGTGATTTCTCTAAAAGAGAACGATACCGGTGGTTCCGGTACAGAATCAATAGCGGTATAAAAATCCGAAATAGTGCACGGTGTTGCTGACTCCGTGACAGAGGCAAAGGATACGTTTAACTCATCCGATGAAAAGAAACTCAGCGGAGATATGAGATTAGATTTAAGAAGGTTTAATCGCCCTAATTCCTTCCAAATTTTCGCGAGATCGCTGATGCTCTCGAGTAACTGTTGTTGATAAAGGCTCTTCGCTTGTTTTATCTCTACGTCGAGTTGATTTCTGACTTGATGAAATATTTCAAACTCCGGTACGCTCTTTCTGCACCTCGCGTGTTTGTACCGATCGTTACGATCTCGGATACGTCGGATGAGGTCTCCGGTGAGCAAAGGCATATGTGGTTTCGACGCCGCAAATGACCTTAGAGGAGCATGATCGTCGAATGCGTTTGCAAGCATCGAGGATATCTCACACGCGAGAGACTCAACCTCGACGCAATCGGTGACGGGTGAGATTTCCCCGTGAAAGTCTAAGTGTTATTGTACGGTACAAAGAAAAGCCAGGCCTGATAAGTGCTTGAGATTTCTACGGGAGAGGCACGCGATTTTCGTGGCGCGGCACTATCCGTATTCTGTCTGTATGAGATTGTGTCCCACGAGTCACATGTTACAGTGTAATATGTCGCGCTTGACTCAACTACGTGCATTGAAAGCGAGTAAATCGATACGCGTAGGTGGAGGATTCAAAGTAGTCTCTCAAGAGATTGCAATTTTAGTCTCCCGTGATAACAACGTTACAATACTCGTGCGAGTATTTCCATAATGACTCGGTAGAATCATTTAACTTAAGATCTTGGGTAAACCGTAGCGAGCAGCAAGGGAGAGTAACACTGGAGCGAATATTACCAACAAAAATCCTGGGGAATTGGAAAAAGCGCTCTGAGAAGACGCAAGTATTTTCGCTTTCTATAACTCGTGAACGTAACATGCTACTCCAACGCCTTGTTTTCCGTCGCGATCGTTTCTAATTAGATAGTAGTTCGTAATTTTCATTCATCGGATATATGCGCGTGAAGCCAAATTTCGGAGACCATGATAATGTGAAAAAAGTGTGTGTTCAAGTAAATGCGTATTAAATCGATGTGACCAAGCAGAGAATCAGTATTTACATGAGCGATCTTCGGAGAGATTTGTCCTTTTGCGTTTGCTGAGTTCGTCGTATTAATATGTGCACTCCGCGCCGATGCTTGAGGCAGTCAAACGTGAAGTGCGAGATCGTTATTGCCCGTTATAGGAATGCTGGGCTATCCGTCGCTGCGCCTGACAAAAACGTGTTGCGAACGCACTCACACGTATTTATAGCCATTAGCGTTAACGTTTGCCTTCGTGCGCGCAAGAAGACTGTACGTGACCGCTGGTAACATTTCATTTACGTACACGAGCACGACGTCCCACGTGCTTTTTAGGCCCTCACGTTTTGCAAAAACGCACAGAAGTGCCTAGTAAATTCGGTCAGATTTCGCCTAAATTACCTTTTTACACGAAAAAGTCAATATAATTTGAAATTACACAATTCTTTTAAATCACGTTTCTCAACCTTAATGAAATACATATGTTTGGTGTAACAGAACACAACATTTTCATTATTTAGTATTTGTAACGTGGAAACAAGATTTGGTCCTACCCGGACGTCAATAACCCATGGCACCTTCGGTCTGAAGAGACCGAACAAGCTGAAATTTGCAATGTCTCTTACTATGGTATTAAGTAGTATGCACAAATATTATCAGAATTTTTCCATTCCTTTATGTAGGCAATTACCTGAAAATGGCACTTTTGGGGTGTGTAAACGTGCACGGGTGACTATCTTCTCACTGCATAAATCAATATGGCTATAACTTGCAGTGTACTCACATTTTACATTTTTTCAGATACACTTTTTTGTTTTACCCTTAGCTAATTCTAAAGTGGTGATGACCTACCACGCATAAATACAAATATTTAATTTTTATTAATTTAACACTTGCGACAGTTTATGTACTTTTTTCTGTGGCAAATCATTACATACTACATATTAGACACATCACAAAACGAAAATGAATTCCACAGCGTGATTTTGTATTTTGTTATTCATTTATTAAATTGTACAATTGAATTATAATGATAGTTTATTATTAATCCACAAAAATGTGGAATAAGTAAACATAACCTAAACACAGGTTCGTAAAGCGTATTATTAGTAACTTTCACCGTACTTGCGGAACTAGCCGCTTAACATGTAGATTTTCTATTAGTTATTTTTAGGCACTCACGTTTTGAAGTAACGCCGAAAAGTGCCTATTGAATTCGCGCTCCACCGACTAAATTAAGTTTTTATAGGAAAATGTTAATATAATTTGAATTTATTTACTTTTTTACAGCAGATTTCTTAAACATAGTAAAATACATAATCTTGGTGTGACAGAATATAGAAATTTCATTATTAAGTATGATTGGCTGCGTAGACTAGATTTTGTGGTGTTCGGTCGTCCGAATCACTCAGGGGGACTGGACTGAATGGACCGAACAAGTTGAAATTTGGAATATTTTTTAACCTAGCATTGTGAAGTATGCCCATGAAGTATGGAAATTGTTCTCTGTTTTTATAGAGGTGTTTATTTCAAGAAAATTGACATTTTTGGGTCTAAAATTGTGTCCGGCTCACATTCTTCGCAGTCAACAGATGAATTTGACTGAAAATTGCTACATAATTCTGAATTACCGTAATTCTGAAATACTTTTTTTAGATTTTTTTTTTAGATCATTTTTTAATACTGTTAACCTTGCTGTGTATTTCTAAATTACTTTAACGCAGATGTACTTTTTTAACTAATGTTAAACTACCATGATATAGTTTTTCAGGTCGAAATGTATATACTGTGAGGAATTTTCTCTATGAGGGGAGCTCACAACCCCGGATCCCTCCCGCTACACGCCCGCATCCGACAGAACAACAAAAACAAATATCATCTTTGAATCGAATGTTAATTAAACATTAATAATCTAACCAGAAACCCAGTGAGTTGGGTCGACCACACCGACGGCTGGGCGCCAGGTACCGAGGTACCGCCGGGAAAGCCCCGACTTGATTTCGCCGTCGGTACGGCAGGCCCAACCCGAGACGCGGGCGGGCGCGGTAAGAAGCGCTAATTCACGTGACTAACTCAGGCTCCGCGAGCTGAAATTGGTAGAGGGGCGGTTCGTAAAAATTGAGGGACACAATTCGTATTCGGGTAAAATGTTTTTATTGAAATAACTCCCGGACTGCACCCGGTATTTAGCCGAGGTGCAATTGTGTTCACCACGTGCCGTTGACTATTAATTCCTAGGTAGCATCGACTAGATACAATAAAAAGAATAATAATTGAAAGAAGAAAGCGAAATAATGTTATTTAAAAAGTCCTACGAATTCGAAAGAATAAAAAAGAAAGTTGGCCCCACATAATAACCGAAAAAGAGGCAATCGTCGACTAACAATAAGAAAGCCGATTAAGTTTAAGGGACTTGATTAATAGAGTTCGGGTAATATGACTGTCGAACGGGAAAAGTGACCAAAGGAGAATTACGGACGACTAAATTGGCTTAAATCACTAACAACGCGGCGCGAATATTCTGTGAGAAATAGGCGGAACAATAGTCAAGCGTTCGACAAAGGAATAATAATAATAATGCCTGATAACCGCCAAGTCCGAGGCGGAAGGTAACACCGGGGAGGCTCGAGTCGAGAGATAAGGCGAAGGCGAGAGCGCGACAAATAATTATTTTCTTTTTAGCGCACAAGCCAGGTCACGGGGATTGCACCCCGCGGACTGGAAAGGTAACGCCGACAGGAAGAAACAAAATCGATTATTACGACGAAAAAAATCACGGTCGCACTCAATCCTAAGAATTTCGCCCAGGCTCGACGCTTATGCAAAATAGCATCGGGGAAACAAAGAAAGGGGGTGGCGAGATAGTGCGAGCCCGAACGCGCGCGGGAAGTAAACAACGCGCGAGCCGCGTGACCTCGAGCGTGTGACAGGCCGGCCGGCGTACCTCAACACAAAGGTAACCACAACGAAAATTTACGCGAACACTAACGAACGGATCGATTAAATTAGCCTCGGGAATCGATGAAATTGTCGAGAAGCGACCAAAGTAATTACCGAACAAATCTACTCGCGATGACCCGGGTCGGCAGTCACACGCGAGGGTCGACAAAGAAAACGAAATCACAAACCGGAATTACAACTAGGCACCTCGCGTGGACCGCCGATCCGGGATCGCGAACTTAGACGGAAAAACGAACGAAAAACTACAACCGCGAAATGGCGTCGACAAACTATCGAACGAGAGCCACTCGTGCCCGGCACGAAGCCGGGTGGCCGCACGGCCCACCATCCACGTGCATCAATCTAATACGAAATATCATAAAACTAAAGCCAAAAACTCAGGTGGACGGCCGGCACATACGGCCGAACGACTCTCGTCGTCACAGGATTTAATAAGAGGGCCAGGTCTCACCGGAATCTCCGAAGACTCGATGTCCGTGGATGCGGCGTCGCTCGATCGCTCGGTCGATGTCGATGTCCGTCGCGCTCGAAAGTCCAGCGCATTTTGTAACAATTCTTAAACCTATGTCACAGAATAATTTATAAAAAATGATGATATAGTTGGCACCACTGATATGGATTTTTAAAAGTACTAACTTATAATAATCCTTACAAGTAATGTACAGAAAATATGAGTGCAAAGAGTATGAGCCCTATGGTTGGTTTTCTCTGAACAACATGCAGAAGTAAGAACTCATATTTCTGGTTTCGAAGCAACCGGTTGACCCAACTAATGGGTCTAGTGACAAAATATCCTTCGCTACCATCCTAAAAGAGTAGAATTAATCCAAACTTTTTCATAGGTGAGAACGAACGTAACCCTTATAATAAGATAAAACTTTTGTCTAAAACGGTCCTCTTAAATTAATTCAACACTTATGACAATTGATATGTCTGTTTAAAAAATCCGATTAGGATCGATAAAATCATTACACATACGATACACATCACAATACTAAAATTATCAATTCTCGAACGTTTTTAGGCACTCACGTTTTCATAAAACACACAAAATGCCTATTGAATTTGGTCTACATGTGTCTAAATTAACTTTTTGTGGGAATTTTATTATTATTTGAATTTACCCATTTGCACTTGTGGCACTTAGCAATAGACATGCAGACGGACTGTGACGCTTGCTGTGAGTAGTCGAGCAGTGCTCTTCGCGCAGTGGATTCAGCTCGATGGGTCAGACTCGCGCATGCTTGAAGATACAGCCGTGACTCTAAGCGCCGAGCAGTGGTAGAAAACAGGTGGGTTAATTGCGGACGTGCGATTTAATGCAGCAGAACTCTGGTGGCACAGTCGATGAACAGATGCAGCAGTTTCAAGGCCAGGGATGATTCGCCGAATCTCTAGCGATTCCGTGAATTCCGAGGTTTGTGGATAGAAAGCCGAATTTCCTTTCGTCGAGATTTCTCATAAAAAATGACTGAGTGGTTCTGAGGTTATTATCTCGCGACGAAAAGCAAAAAAGCGCTTGCTCTCGGCTGTAACAAAAACGCCCGGAGGCAAGAGGCGGCAGAGTATTGCTCGATAGGAACAGAGCGATTAGAATAAGTGACAGCAATACTTACAGAGAGGTAAAGAGTGAGCGAGAGGGATAGAGAGGGAAAGAGGGAGAGAGGGATAGAGGGGAGAGGGGGAGATGGGGAGAGGGAGAGAGGGAGAGAGGGATAGAGGGGAGAGGGGGAGATGGGGAGAGGGAGAGAGGGGTGAGGGGGAGAGGGAGAGGTGGAGGTGGAGGTGGAGGGAGAGGGAGAGGGAGAGGGAGAGGGAGAGGGAGAGGGAGAGGGAGAGGGAGAGGGAGAGGGAGAGGGAGATGTTTATTACGTACCCTGGAGCAAGGCTCCCTAAGGGTACCGTGCCAAAAATCATACAAAAAAATAACAAAATAAGTAAATAAAAACGCCTTTAACAAAAAAAAATAAAATACAACCTCACGCACTCCATCCAAACCACACACACATCCCATACAATACATATCGCCTCACTCACAATCCATCGCACTATCCTATAACTACAAAATAACCTAAAATAAAATACAATAGAATACAAAAAAAATAGAAAAATACAAAAATAGAACATACCCTAGTGGCACACCCCACACTATTGTCCGCTGCGAAGACGACGCAATCAACGCCCTCCTACCAACATCTCCCGGCGCAGCGCAGCCTTAAACTCCGCGACAGAGGTGCATCGCCGCACGCTAACTGGAAGCGCATTCCAGGTTGCAGCCGCCACAACAGAAAACGAATGCCGCACATAGTCCGTACGGCTCGGCGGGACAACGAAGTCGATACTTCGATGCCGCCGCCGAAGCTGCCGCCCCGCATCCGCACCCCGCACTGCAAATCGTCGCAACAAATATTGCGGCTGTGCATTAAGCCGTAAAGTAAAAATAAATACGGCCAGCAAGAACCGTCTCCGATCAGCAACCTTCAGCCAATCCAGCGCAATATAAAACGGCGTGATATGCTCCTCCCGGCGAACATTGAAGATATAGCGCACCCCTCTATTAAGGGCCCTCTGTAACACCCCCTCAAGCTCCGCCGACAAGCCGGTCAGTAGCAAACACGCATAATCAAGGTGAGGCAGGACCAATGACGCCAACAGCATTTTTCGCACAGCTTCCGGCAGACACCCACGACACAACCGCAGCTGATACAATACGCCGTTCATTTTACCCGCAACCCTCACAACCTGCTCACGCCACGACAGTGTCCTATCAATGCAGACCCCCAGGCACGTCACCGACGTAGAGAAGGGCACCACCGCTGCACCAACTCTAACCGAGGGGCACTCCGACGCCTCCACCCGATTTACATAGTACGCCGATCCAATAATAATCGCCCTCGTCTTCGACGCATTCAGCCGCAGACCACACGCCGCAGCCCACTCACACACAGCCACAATATCCTCATTTACTCGGCCTATCCCCCTCGCAACCTCATCAGCCTCACAATGCAGATAAATTTGCAGATCATCTGCATAAAAGCTATACCGACAATTACCTAACACGCCGCCTACACCCCGCACGAAAATCGAAAAAAGCAGGGGACCCAATACGGACCCCTGCGGCACCCCCGAGCGCACGCTTCCACACGAAGATTTCCGCCCACCACTATCATATACAGCCTGCTCGCGATCACGAAGGTAATCCCTGAACCACTCAACCACACTCGCCGAGAAATTCACAGACCACAATTTATCCACAAGGGCATCATGGGGCACACAGTCAAATGCCTTCGAAAAGTCGAACAAAACGAGCACCGTGACCATGTACTTATCCACCGCCTCACGGGCATCGTCAACAATTCGGAGCAACGCCGTCTGCGTGCTGTGAAACCGCCTAAACGCCGACTGGAACGGATCACGCCAACCTTTCGCGTCGAGATACCCCCCCACCTGATCAGAAACAATGCGCTCCAAAATTTTCGAGAAACAACACAAAAGCGAGATCGGCCTATAGTCCCCCGCAGCAACCGGAAACTTAACCTTCGGGACCGGGCAAACCAGCGCTCGCCTCCAAATCTTCGGGAAAGACGAATACATCAGGAGGTAGTTGAAGAGATGTAACAAAGGACCACTGATTACCGGCCACGCCATACGCATCATCCTCGCAGAAATCTCGTCAACCCCAACTGTATTCGTGCCGATCCGCGCCGCCGCCTTCCGCAGAATCTCCGGCGTAATGTGCCCGAAATAGAACGCACTATCGTCAAACGCCCGCACCGGCAACCGGGCGTCCTCCCCCACCTCAACGTCACGCCCCGCCGACAGAAATTGCGCATTAAGCTCCTCCAAAGGAACAGCCAAATCGTTCGAAGAGCGCCGCGAAGGTAGAAGTCCCAAACCACGGATAGTTTTCCACGCATCCGCATGCCGCCGCGCCGCGGCAAAACACGCTCTGTAATACTCCCCCCACGCCGCCTCAATCTCACTCTGAACCGAATTACGCAAGCGCCGAAAACGGTCCCATAGATGCTCCGGCCTTGTCCCTCCCTTCCGCTTCCTCAGTGCACATCGAAGGCGGTCGCGCCTCCTAATGCACTCTCTCAGCCTCGGCGTAAGCCACGGCGCGGGTAACCGCCGCACACGCACGCACTGTAACGGAGCATGCGAGTTGAAAAAGCTAATCACGGCTTCGTTGAGCATTTCTACTTTTTCGTCCCCCGATACCGCATCGTAAAACGCGCCCCAATCCCACGACGCCAAATCACGCCGCAGCGCTTCTTCGTCGACCGCATCGTAATTCCTACACACTATACGCTCCGATTGCCGCCGAGGTACCACGATATCATACTCAATAAAAATCAAGTCATGCCAAGAAAGAAAAGGCACCGGGTACTGCCCGTAGGCCCTCACCTTCTGCAGATCACTCGCAATGCAGAGATCAATTCGCCTGCTCGACGTCGCCGTATGGTGCGAGGGCCCGTGCGGCACCAAGTGCAGCCCATTTCCCGCAATGTAACCCATTAGCCTCACGGATTCGTACAGCGCCGACGCCGGGTCAATATTAAAGTCCCCCATAATCAACGCATGAGAAAAATTTGGCAAAAGTTCTCCAAAGGTTTCCTCAAATTGCGCCATATACCCCGCATGCGGCGGCCGATAAACTGCCGCCAGTAACAGCTTAGCGCTCGCAGGAATCACGACCTCCGCAACCAAAAACTCCGGTTCACGATACACATCACTTGACGACACCGCGAGAACCCTAGCACGGACGCTCTTATGCGCATAGATACCTACGCCCCCTCCCCCCTGCAAGTATGCGCCACCGCGACGGCGCTCCATTTCGACCTGACGATCCGGACGCAATAAAGTATAACCCGGCAACTCAAACGCAGCGTCCAACGCATCCGGCCTGAGCCAAGTCTCGCTCATACAAATCAGATGATACTTTGAATTCGAAAAGTGCAGCTTAAATTCAACAAAGTGCCTAGGCAACGACTGACAATTAACATGGCACGCAGCTAGACAGTCCGAAGGCGGGGCGTTACTAGCCATAATTGATTAGACGCGCCTTAGGGCTCCCTCTCCCTCTCCCGAGAGGGAGAGGGAGAGGGAGAGCTCCGTCTGCTCCGTCGCTGCTGCGGACGCTCGCCTAGAACCTTCTGCGCCACGAGGGCCAACGTCGACGCAATCAATCGGCGAGGCCTACAGTCCAACAGCTGCCCATCGAGACAGAGTTGGCCGCCTGCTCCGGCCAGTATAAGGGGAGAGAAGAGGGGGGCTTCCGCGTGCGTGCGAGCGTGCCAGTCCTCGGGGCACTTCTCGACGATCCGTCGAGCGAGAGAAACGAGCCAGCGAACGAGCCCACGAGTATTTTTCCCGGTGGAAATATCAGAGGACTGAAGATCGAGTCCGAGACAAGAGGGAAACGTGGAAATCTCCGCATCGAACGAGCGTCCCAGGTCTTCGTGCGCCACTTTGCGCGGCGTTGTAATTTATTCGATTTTCCCGGTTATTGTTTCCAAAAGTAAAATCCCGCGACCGAAGCACGCGACGGCCGCGTAGACGACTTTTGCTCGATAATGGCGTCCGCGCTGGCATCCATGCGCTTTCGCGGTAGTGTTCACTCCCGCACGATTTCAGGGAGGAATATTAAATAAACTAGATCTGATGTAGGGCTTGTCGCATCGGGGTTGACTCTGCCGTCCGTTCAGCCTATTAAATAAACGAGGTTCGGGAGATCGGCCCCCGGTTGTACGACCATGGGAAGTATCCAATTGTTTGTTGTTCATTGTCAATGTTATTGAGTAGAGTCAGTGTGCAAGCGGGGACTACGCGAGTGAAGCAGTGTATGGGGAGATCGCGTTAATTACTTTGTATCGGCGGACTGAGAAGTCGACTTTTGCGCGAGGAGAACCTGCGCGACCGCGTTTCCTTGTATAATTGTATTTTTTCCGGTAAGGGCATCTCCGCCGCGTGCGGATGAATGTTATTCGGCCGTCTCCCGCTTAGCCACGTGTGTGCATGAGTGTGGCGAGTGCCGAAGCTTGCGGTGACTCGCGAGTTGCAACCGAGGCAAATACATTGTTGAATTATTTTCTAAAGGAAATGCGGAGTATTTCACTGGACAGATCGTCATATTAATTTTATAATAAAATATTATCTTGAACATTCCCGTAAATCTTGGCTGAAAGTTTTATTTTCAATAATTAATAAATAATAGTTCACTTCTGATTCCAGATCTGCGGGAATTAACAATCCAATTTATTTGGACTTTAACAAACAAGGAAAATCAATGAAATTAGAATTCCCGCAATTGCACGTGGTTGAGACAAAATATAAATTATTACAGTGTCCGCTGTTCGGCGTCAAATACGCCGGACCGCGCAAGGTCATGCTTCACGGCGCGCGCCGCGACTCTCGCCACCCACACACTCACACGCTCACACTCGCGGCGGAACGGGAGGCGGTCGCAACAATCGGTTAATAGAAGATATTATAATATCAAATATAACGAATAATAATATAATATTGAAAAATGGTAACGCGCACCGTCCCGGTTTCCGCACACCGACTCTACTGTTTTATGTCCCGACCGGTAACAAAATATACCAGCCGAGACGGGCGACTTCCTACGACCGTACAACCGTTCGTGTATTTGTCTTCACGCGCGCGATTTACCGCAGGACCGCCCGGTCGTGCAGGCCTCTCACGGCGTGTCTCGCGCTGTGCCGGCTGTCTAATTTTCCGACCCCCGAACCTCGTAGGCGGGATGCGGAAATCGGCGCCCGGGCGTGAGGGATGCAGCGCAGCGGACAGCGTGCGAGAGACCTGTCGACACGGCTGTCGCGTACCTTTGCTAAGTTCTTTATTATTAATTACCGCGGGAATTGCAATGCCCGCGTTGGCGGTTGGTCAGAAGAACCAGAAAAAGGGACGACTGACAATTAGTAATATCGTGACGCTGCGCGGCGGGGCTCACCCGTCGCTACAAAATCTCCCGGCGTCGAGTCCAAGGTCCGCGTGATGTTCGGCGGAAAATCGCTGCCGTTGGTCCGATCTCGGGCTCCTGTGGCTACGCTCGGGCTTCACGCGTGCTCGCTCCAGCTGGTCGCTCGACGATTCCTCGGGAAGTGCCTCGAGGTCCCGCTCGCACGCACGCACGAGGTGAATAATTCCCTCTCCGTCTCATTACGCTGACCGGCAAGCAGGCGGCCAACTCTGCCCCGCCGGACTGTCGTTCGATCTCGGCGACAAAGATCGCTCGCCCCACAGTTGGCGTTAGTGGCAGTTGGCGTTAGTGGCGCGAGAAACGGACGGCTCACTTCTCTAGGCGGCGGCGGCGGCGGGAAGTTAGACTGATGTCGAGCATCCAGGGAGGTAGCGACAGGGCTGCTGCGACGATCCAACGTCGTTCACTCTCCCGCGCAGACTCGTCGGTACGGGTTTACAAAGAAATTACATAATAAAATGGAGAGAGAACAGGGAAATTAGCGAACAAGAAATATATTATTAATTATGGCTCTGCGGATCGGTCGCGGAGTCGTCGAGCGGCTGAGCTGGGCGTTAGTTTAAAGACAAGGAATTTTCCCGTGTTACAACATTTTTACGGCTGTGGTTTGTCTGGCACAAGCAGGTTGGTCCGTCAACAACGCGAGTTCTTCTCAGCGCGAGAGCGCCTGGCGCCCGGTGGAAAAATAAAGGGAAGAGCTCGCCGGAAGTTTGCTTTGTAGGGCTTGATTTTTTTAATTGGGGAAAAGCTACTACAATACCAAGCTATGCGCTTAGATGGCAAATCGGGATTGCCAAAATAGAATACAAAGTCATGCTGCAGACCTGGAATTTGCTAATCAAGGTGCTACATATGCCAGACTATCGTTACAATAAAGTTTGTTTAATGAAATGTATTATCTAGCTTCGCTCCCGAACTGCAACTCCGCGCTAAACTGGTGATATCAGATCCGAGATTTTCTCATAAAATTCGGATTTTTTTAACAATGGGGGAACCCTGATCCTGCCATATGGGAAGCAAAGACAACAGAACTATTTAACAAATACGAGACAGTACTAATAGAAGCAGATTTGAATGACTGCTTAAACTCAAAAGCACTTCGATTTCGACTACCTAGAGTACGTAATGAGAACGTAAAGTAGGGTGGACGTACCGTTTGTGGCCACTCTCTCTTTTAATGCTAAATATTAAGAGATCGGTGTTCAAAGCGTAATTGCCAGGGTACCAAAGTGAAAAAGAATTCTATTGGCATCACTTTTTGCCGCTTGCAACTCATTTCATAGCGACGCAGCGGATTACACAACGAAACATTTAGCGTCTTGGAGATTCCGGCTAAATCTTACGGAAAACGTTAAGCGAGCGGTTGGTAAGAAACCCTTCGGCATTCATGTATTACCGCTAATTCTAAACACGAGCATGCATAAGTCACACAAAATACTTTATTTACTCGATTGAAATCTGAATTCGTGAAAAATAACCTTAAATATACTGTAAATACAAAGTGGCCACAAATAGGACAACGAAAGCATCGTTGTGCTATTTGTGGCCACCTCGTGGCCACATATGGCGCCCGCTATTTCCATTTGTGGACACTCTTGTCCTGACTGTTAGTTTTTGATTGAATATCGTTCAATATTATTGTAAATGGAATATTTTCATATATATTTTTATTCTAAGGCATTTAATATTTTTGTAGGCGGGTATGGGCCGAATGAAAAAAAATTCAGAGGAGAAACGACATGCCGAGAAAAACGAAAAGTTCAAAAGAAAATTTTTTAATTATCGTGAAGAAAATGTTCGAAAGGCATTGAAGGCTGTACGAGATGGAATGGCGGTTGCCACGGCAAGCAAAACGTATGAAGTTCCTCGGAGTGCGGTGCGGAATAAACTGTCTGGAAGAGCACCGGAAACATCGGGACGAGTTGGACGCGAAGCTGTGCTTGGGCACGATACTGAAGAGCGATTGGCACAGTGGCTCTTGCAGACGAGTAAAATGGAATTCCCTATAAATAAGGACTCGCTGTTGTACTCGGTTAAGAAACTCCTAGACACCGAACACCTGCCTAATCCCTTCAAAGACAACCTGCCTGGACGGAAGTGGTTCGAAGCTTTCCTCCGGCGCCATCCTCAAATTTCGCAAAAAAAAGCGGAACACCTCTGCAAGGCTCGCGCTATTCTTACCGAAGAACGTATTCGACTTTGGTTCGCGGATATAAAAGTTCAGCTGGGGGAAATAGTTGAAAGACTTCAAGATCCTCGACGCGTGTTTAATATGGACGAAACAGCGGTTTACCTTTCACCAAAGGGTGGTCTCGTGCTAGCAGAAAAAGGCAAATCGGTGTACGACGTTGCTACTAACGACAAAGAAAATATCACGACGCTGTTCACGGTCAATGCTGCTGGAGAATTCGCTCTACCGCTAACAGTCTACAAATATACACGTCTCCCCAGAGCCGGCATCGAGTCGGCACCTGCAAATTGGGGAATTCGGAAAACTGAGAACGGCTGGATGACAACAGAGTCCTTCTATGAATACTTCACCAACGTTCTTCATCCTTTTCTCGTTGAAAGCGACATTCCACTGCCCATCGTAGTATTCTTAGACGGTCATGTTTCCCACTTGTTTCTGCATCTCAGTGTGTTCTGCAAGGAAAATCAGATCGAAACCTGCTGTTTTCCATCACATGCAACCCACATTCTGCAGCCACTGGATGTAGCTGTTTTTTTCCGCTCAAACAAAAGTGGAAGACGCTCGTAAGAAGTTGGCGGATCGAGCATGACGGGGGAGACCTCCAAAAACACCAAGTGCCTTCATTACTGTCGCGGGTCATCAATGAACATGATATTACTGACACCATAAAGAGCGGCTTCAAGACGTGTGGATTGTACCCGTTTGATGAGAATGCAGTCAATTACACGAAATGCATTCAGGAAATGAAACAACCCAGCGATGACAACGTAGAAACAGAAAGGCTTGTATCGGGCATCGCAATTATGTGGAAAGTAAAATCGATCCTGAATGGCTACGACGGTTTGAAAATAAGAGAGTCTACAATGAGACTTGGGATGCTGACGACAGGAACGCTGCACTCTACGAATTCTGGTTGAAGGTAATCGACGATGAAAAGATAGGGAGAGAGAGAATGACTTTGGAGCAGGAAGAGCCCGTGAACCTCGGAGCACCTGACGCCACTTCGGAAGCTTCCGGTTTAACGGTACTTGAAGGAATCTCTGTTGACAACGTTCTGGAGATTCCGTTTCCCAAGTTTGCGTCGTCCCATATACAGTCTAGTAAGTAGGTGCAAGAAAAAGTAATGGAATCATATTTGTGCTAACAGAAATCGGAAGGTCTCTCAGATATCAATATGCATTTAAGGTTTACAGATTTCCTGATATTGCAGGTGAAATAATTAAATTTATACATATTTTTTCTACACTTTTCTCTCACATGAATGTTATTCTTTACAAGGGGTTTATTTTTCCTTTTTCTGTTAATGCGATTTTTTAATCTTTCTGTTATTATACTGTAAAGTAAGAGTAGCCCTAGCGTCTCGTGGTGAGGAGTCTCGTGAGGCGTATAGATACGTGAGAATATATCTCGTGAGAATATAGATTTCTTTAAAAACTTGGCGTCGAGACGCTACCGCGTCTCATGATTGTGTTTTTAAAATCTAATTACAATCATATTAAAGATCTATTGCTTAGTATTTCTTTGACAATTATGTTTCTGAAAAGATTTCAAATTATAATTTAACACGTAATTGGATTTTTTCGGTATGATAGGCGAGCACTCTACTGAAATCATGGAATTCGATAATTTCGAAGGATTTTCCGACATCCCTGTGATTTCTGTATCCAATGATACCGAATCCAATTCCTATACCCTGATCCAAAATGAGAAATCGGAGAGTGGAGAGGCTTTTCGAACGAATGACGGGATCTCGAATCAAACGAGGCACACCGAAAACGTTCATAGCGCCAGCATCGAAGTCCACGCAGAACCGCTTCCTGGTGTGAGTGTCGTCGCTGATTCGGATTCGCCAAATATTGTAATTCGCGAAAAATCATTGGACGAAGTTTTGGGCACGGTACTTCTTTGGCCGAAAAAGCAAACTACGAAGTCGAAAAAATCAAAACCAGACCAACCGAACGAGCATGCGCCTTCGGTGATAACGTCGAATAAATGGATCGAGGTAATGCAGGCCAAGGAGAAAGCGAAAAATGACGAAGAGGAGAGAAAACGAGTGAGAAAAGAAGAAAGAGTAGCGAAGATGGAATTAAACAAGAAGATTAAAATCGAGAAATTGGAGGGAAGGCAGCGAAAAAAAGCGGAAAACACAGGGGGGAAAAAAATAAAAAGAGAAAGTAAACGCGACTTATCAACGTTATAACGCTTCCAATAACAATACATTGTTTGTCACATAAAATGCTTCGAAGATTTGAATAAAAAACGATTTTATTTATTTATTTATTTATTTATTTATTTATTTATTTATTTATTTATTCACGGGACATGCCCTTTTTTACATATATTGCTTTGCTAGTGTAAATGTAAATATATAATATAACGTATAAAAATAGAGAATCTGTTAACAATAATTATAATTTTTTATGTAGCATATCACATTTGCATTTGGTCCTGACTAGATATATCTCAGTAGAGTTTCACTAATGCTTGATTTGAAGATGTGGAGAGGGGATCCAAAGAGACGTTCGGTGTCAATCCGGTTTGCTAAATCTTGGATTCTTCGCACTGCTGATCTTGATCCTAGGTTGCTACGAGCTCCTGGCACACGAAAAGATTGCTGTCGCCTCGACGCCCAATTTGGTGCCAGTATGGCTAATTTTGCCAGAAGATAAGGGCAATCAATTGCGCCTGACAGAATCTTGTGCAAAAGACAGGCATCCGTAAAGTCTCTCAATGAACACAAGCTGGGTATTCTTAGACTCTGCGCAATTTCGGAGTAGTTGTGGTTTTCCCTTGACATCGGTTGGCCTTTCCTGAATGCTGCCTGACGTAAGAATTTGTGCTGTACTCTTTCCAGATTGAGTCCATGTACTGCATAATACGGATTCCAAACTTCAGAGGCGTACATGAGTGTTGGTCGGACAAGAGTTAGATAGAGGTTTTTTAGAGTCTCTACCCTTCGAAAATCCAGCGAGGAGCGATAAACAAACCCAAGAGTTCTGAGGGCGCTGCGCGTGGTGGCCTCAATGTGCGGTCCATAACTCAGTTTGATGTCGAAAAGTACTCCCAGATCCTTTATGGTACTCACCCTTTCAAGGGAGTGTCCACCTAGTGTGTAGACGCGATTTGCTTCCGCTCTGCACTTGCTGAATGTTATTGTTTTGCACTTGCTTAGGTTTAAGCGCAGGAAATTTCGCTCACACCAAGCCCATAGATTGTTCAGATCCGATTGCACACCATCTGCTTCGATATCTGCACTCACGGCCCAGTATACTTTCAGATCGTCCGCAAACATTAGGAACCGTGTATATACAAAACAAGAGCATATATCATTTACGAAGATAAGAAAAAGAAGAAGGCCAAGGTGTGATCCTTGGGGTACCCCGGACGTGATGTAGATAGATCTTGAGATGTAATTTTGTATCTGACCCTTTGCGTACGACCTGCTAGGTAATCTCCGATCCATTTTAAAAGAGTTCCATAGATTCCAATTTCTGCCAGTTTCGATAGGAGAATCTTGTGGCACACGGTGTCAAACGCCTTCGCGAAATCGGTGTAAACAGCGTCCACTTGGTTCCTACTGTCTATTTTTGATGCCAGATAGTTCTCGTACGTAAGAAGATTTGTCACTGTCGATCGTCCTGCGATGAATCCATGTTGCTCGTCTATTATAACCCTCCTGAGGTGAAAGGATAGGTAGCTTGAAACCTTGTCGTCAAGAATTTTGGGTATCGTGCTGATGATAGATATTGGTCTGTAGTTCTTTGCGTCGGTCCTTTGCCCTCCCTTGTGAATCGGTGTGATAAAGCTCCGCTTCCAGATTTCCGGAAATTGGCCCGTACTCAATGATAGTTCGAAAAGCACGTGTATTGGCTCTACAAGTGCATCCGCGCAGGCTCTTACAATCGACGGAGGGACTTTGTCCGGTCCAGGTCCTTTGTTTACATCCAAGGCGAGTAGTTTCTTCTTCACCTCACCTGCCGTGAAACTGATGGAGGATAAGCTGACGGTTTGTATCGCTGGAGCAACGGGGGGTATGGATTGCGGAATCGGCGATTATACTGATTCGAAGAAGTCCGCGAGAAGATCCACGGTCTCTTGTCCATTCGTTGCCTCCCGGGATCCGAGAACCATATTTAAGGGTAGGCCCCGATCTGAGCGCTGCGCGTTGATAAATCCCCAAAAGGCTTTTATGTTTGTTAGTATTTGATCTTCTATCGATGAAATGTACGCGGTGTAACAGGTTTCTGATTTTCGCTTACATTCTGCACGTAGACGGCTGAAGGTCGCATAGTCATCTCGAGATCGCGATGATTTAAATATTTTGTGTGCGATTTTCTTCTTCAGTATCCAGCGTCCGAGTTCTCCTGTCACCCATGGTGGTTTAACCGTATTGATTTGCAGTCTTTTTGGTATTGATTCGTCCATGGCCTCGTATAGAAGACCGTAGAATATCATAGTAGCTTCGTCGGGCGAACGCCCCTTAAATAATGTTGACCACTCGTATGATAGCATCTTTTCACTTATAGCGTCTGTGTTCGCCTTTCGATAGTCGAAGTCGAGCTCTTCGAAATCAAGAGATTCACAACGGTCATATAACACCTCGAAAAATAGCGCTCTATGAAAGAGAATGTCTTCTTCAATAAGGGGATCCACCGCTGGCGAAATATCCAATTTGGATTGGCTGAATATGAGGTCCAAAACATTCCCGTACGAATTTGCAGTCTCACTTCTCTGATCAAGCCCATGAAAGGCCATGCCATCAGCGAGCACCTCCGCTTTCTCCCGACACAGCGCGTCCGCTCTCGAGGTGTCACACAGGACTTCCTCCCCTATTGGTTCCCAATTGACCCTCGGTAGGTTGTAGTCGCCCGCTATAAATATCTCGTGATCTGGGTGCGTAATAGCTAACCTGTCAATTACCGTTACATGGTCCTCGTATGCTTGTTTACTTGCTGCTGGAGCTATGTATCCGCTGCCGATGATACACTTTAGATTGCCAATTTTTAGTCGGACAAATATGTGCTCAGAATTGTCGTCCTCCACTCCACAGTTAGCACAGTGAATCGAGCGGTTTACTGCGATATGCACTCCTCCTCCGCGATTTCCCAGGTTAGAATTTTGAGATCTATCTCTCCGGAACACGATATACTCCTTAAGTCCGAGCTCCGCGTCAATTACTCCCTCGTGTAGCCAGATTTCGGTCAATATTATGACATCGTGCTTCGTTGTTAGTGGGATGGCCTCCCGCAGCGATTTCAATTTTGTCCTTAGACCACGGACGTTCTGGTAGTAGACCCTGAGGCTGGTCCGCTGTCCCCTCCCGCGTTTTTTGGAGCCCTAGGGGGCCTAGATTCCACGATGACCGGGTTTCCATTTCTGTAAATAATTCTTTTATGAGCGTTGGGGTTTTCCTTTGATTCCTCTGCTAATTTCTTTTTGGCTTCTGCGAAGCGACTTCTCTGTGTATTGGTGCGGTCCGCACTAATTATTCCACAACCTTTGTATTTTCTTTTATTCTGGAGAATATCTTGGACTACTGCTTCAGAGTCAGTTACGACTACGATCGGGCGAGAGTTTTCGGCCCTATACCTGCCAAACCGGCGAGATGTTGTGTTTGACAGGTCGCTGTCTGTAACTGAACTGAGGATCTCAAGGATTTTGGCATGGTCCTTCGCAGGCCTGCCTGATATGGGTCCCTCCGACTGCTCCTCGATGTTAAATATAATTATATTTTTTGACCTGCGTCGTCTGTCCTTCTGTTCTTCCTGGAATTTCTCCATCTCCTGCGACAGTTTGTTTGGATCGCTGAGGATCCCCACGGTGCTTGAAATTTGGCTGATTTCCTCCTTCATCGCATCGAGTGAGTGAACAGACGCTGTGTTTTCTTGGATGGTCTCTCCAAGCTCTGCAACAGTGGCTTTGATTCCTTCTAAATCTGCCTGTATGCTACCTACCGCCCTATCAAATTCCTTCCTTGTTACAAAATCTTTCTTTATTTCACCAAGTTCTCCTTTCAGGTCTTCGACATCCTTGGCTATTCCCTGGCAGGCTGGCTGACTTTGCTCTGGTGCGCTGACGCTGGCTTTTAGCTTCTGTTGTTCGCTCGCTAAGGTTTTCACAGTCTTATACAGTGATGGCACATACTCCATCATACCATTGCACATTTCGCAGTAGAATACCATGAGACGTTTTTTCAGCTCAATAACTTTTATTTCAGAGGCAGTCAGCTTCGAGCATGCTGCATGAAAATATTTTTGACAGCCGTCGCATGATACTGTCAGCGGTTTTGAACTGGCTCCTGGCTGGTTGCATACTCCACACGATTGGGTCGAGGACATTTTCTTCTTCTATTTGTTTAATCTCTCATTCCCTGTATTCCTCTTATTTTTCTATTTATTTAGTATTCACAGATTTAAATATAAGTTAACCTAAAAATATGTGTACCGTCAACGGCACGTGTACCGTCCACCATAACCTCAAAAATAGAGTCGCCCGAAAAACTTGTCTCTCTAGCGACGGATCGACTCCTCGGATCGCTTTGATTGACCAATTTTCAAGAAAAAGATTTATTTTACTAATTTTCAGTTTTGTTTCCAGTTTTGTTTAGATTCTACAGGTTTAATAACAAGTTAATATAGACAGTGATTTCACTAGTATTTTCTTCCTACGCCGCCTAGCGGGGCTTTTTTTTCTTTTATTTTTATCGAATTTTTAGAGAATCACAATTATTTTTATTTCGAATGGCCACAAATAGCACTACGACTAGCCAAAAACGGTGCATTCGTGGCCACTTTCGGTGAAATGAGGAGATCGTTCATTATTTATTGTTTTATCCATTAATTATGATGAAAATAAACTGTCATTCGTCATAATTCCATGACCGATACCCTTCGGATGGCACTGATCAATGTTTTACGTGTTCACATTTATTTATGTCAATTTTTTCGTTAAATGAATAGTAGGGTATCGCTTAAAGTGGCCACAAATGGTACATCTACCCTATTTAACAAAGCGCTGTGAGATCTCGAAAATCCGCACTACGGCTCAGCTCAGATTAGCAAGCCATCGTGCCTTTCGCCTAAAGATAGATAGACCGATATACAAAATACACTCCAAGCGATGAAACGATGATTCACATAATGCTGCACCGCCTGATATACGAACCATTTCGACAATAACACATAAGATGTGTCCGTCCGCTAAACACCACTAATCGTCGGTTACAACTGCTGAATGACGACAATAAGAGTGACGGTGATAGTGAATGACGACCTAGTGGTAAACTCTATTCATAGTTTTGAAAATAACGTGTTAAGACTGATGTCCTTTATCCTAAGTGAATAATCTACCACGATGTCTAATATTTAGTTTTAAGAAAATGATAAATTGTAAAACATAATTGTACCCCTTGCTATAAGGTCCTTGTAACCATTTTTTCTTTCAAAAATCTCTCGAGGCGGCACAGTATTTGGAGATCGTGAACGAGAAAGCGGGTCGCGCGTATACATATTCCGAGAGTAGCTTACTTAAACCAAATTTCGTCACACAGAGATCCGAGGAACAATAATTTTTATATGCGTTTTCTAAGAAGTTTGTTGAGCCGCTCGGAGGGGACAGACGTAGCAAACATCGAGAGATACTTCAAGTCTATCTCAGCCAAGTAGGTGTAGGTGGACCTCAAACCCCGACGTTCCGCGATCGGATTTGTGGATCGCGGCATAAAAGGAGTATTCAAAAACTGCCGCAATTCAACTGGTATACCCCCAAGAGCATCGTGTTCAAGCACTGGTGGTGTTGCAGCCACCATCGAATCGTGGATGCTGTACAAATCATCGGGATCAATCTGTGGGCTCTCTTACTCCTGAACCGAAGCCCGCGCTTGCGATTCCGATACTTGCATAGTTGCCTTCATCATATTGCTGACGTGCTGAATCGTTTTCGATTGCGTCAATGCGCTACCGAAGTGCAGTCGCATGAATCGAACATGCAAGAGCGTTGAAATTGATAAAACGTGCACTCGTTCGACGTTTGCGAAACGATTGTCAATACCAGCAAGTAGATTACGTTTCAGCTCACTAACTGAATAGTCGGAAACTTCAATTGCCGAGTTACACTGCCTCATCAGACGAGAAATCAGCATCAATTTGCTCGTCGTTGTGAACTTTTCAGCAGACAGCTCCTCGACTTCTGAAGTCGTATAGCTTCTGCGACAGTCGAGAGCTCAGATCCAGTGACTATGTCTCCGCCGGTGTTAAAGAGTTTCAACAGAACTGTACTGGTAATATTTGCCAGCATCATGAACCTATCCATCATAAGGTACTTCGAGTTACACCGCGTTTCGACATCTTGTACCAATTTGAGTACGGTTCCTTCCGTTTTTCCGTTCGCGATCTGCTTTTTTTTCTCAAATTGTCTGACGCCGCAACTCTGCTCTTAAAGAACGTGACGATAGATTTTACTTTGTTTATAACCTTTTCGAGTGCCGGACAAGCCGGGAGATCCTGTGCAATCAAGGTCAATGTATATCCGTAATAACCGATGTGATGGGAACTCCCAAAGACTTCTATGGCCGCTGCGACGATGTATGCGCCATTGTCAGTAATGATGAGAGATACTGTATCGATAAATATTTCCCAGTCGAATACAGTTTGTCGTATCATCTTGACAATGTAGGCGGATGTGGGCAGTATTACGAGAGTGATGCCCACTTGCACACATAACGATTGGACACCGCCCGATTGGACACATGCCCGATTGGACACCGCCCGATTGGACACATGCCCGATTGGACACCGCCCGATTGGACACATGCCCGATTGGACACCGCCCGATTGGACACATGCCCGATTGGACACAAGCCCGATTGAACACATACCCAATTGAACACAAGGGAAATTGAAAAAAGAACAAAGTACCAAAGTTATCCTGAAGTGGAAATTCTTGATAAACGGAATGAAGTCCCTGAAGTCGAATCGGGCTTATGCCCAATCGGGCTTGCGTCCAATCGGGCTTGCGTCCAATCGGGCTTGCGTCCAATCGGGCGGTGTCCAATCGGGCTTGCGTCCAATCGGGCTTGTGTACAATAATGATGTGTTTGTGACGTAGGGGCTCGATTACATCGAACGGATAGTCGATAATCGAACCCGCGGACCCCGCGAACCGCGCGAAACGTAGATTAATTCAAACGGTAATGCTAGGAATAGAAACGTTGAGATATTTTAGAGGTAGAAATGGTCACACGATAAAGTAGTATGCGCATGGAAGAGACTTCTCTCTTTTACAACTCTGGAGAAACCGTTCGCGACTCGCAGACCACCGGATGAGGGTAATTCACGAAACCCTCGAGTCGAGAAACAAAAAGACGCCGAGGAGCGCCTGGGTATTGTCGCCAATTGTCGATTACTACCAGCAGCGACTGTACGTGACGTTTGTGAATTTCGCCGGCTCAAAAGAGTCGATACTTGGGTGGGCAAAAAACAGGTCTGCGTACGGCAACACGTGGTGACCAGAAGGACGAGCTGATCCAGCAGCAGCCAGGGACACGGGAGTGGATAACAACCCTTGGAGAAGGGGAACCGACGCCACTCCGACGACCAACGATTGGCCTGCGTTCACCCCGGAGGGGGGGTTGACCACCCCCATCCACCGATTCATCAGAGATCTCGCCGTAACTCATCATTTAAATATTATTTAGAATATCTTTGACTGTCGTATGAAACAGACGTTCCCATCCGATTTGTACTCTCATTATTTGTACTTACGACCGGAGTTCAATATATTTCCAAACAATTTGCTTTTGCATTTGACCATAAATTCAGAGGGTTGAACATTTTTAAACGCGTCCAACGTTCCCACGCCTCCGAGCCTAACTCTTCAGTGTTCCACGCGCGAAATGTTCCTTCGCGCCAACTCGCACACGAATCTTCAATTAATCATAAATGATTGGAAAACCAGAATATTACATGTTCAATCGGGCTTGTATCCAATGATGATGTGTCCAATCCAATGTGTCTAAACGGTCTGTGTACAACTGGAATTTGTGCAAGTGGATCCCTAACTTATTTTCTCTACTATATATTCTCTCTCTTCACCCTCTTCTCTCGTTTCTCTTTCTTTTTTCATCAACCTCTTCCCTCTTTTCTCGCTCGTCTCTCCCTTCTTTATCTTCTCTCTCTTCCCACTCTACGCGATATTCTCCCTCTTCACTCTCTTCACTCTCCTCACTCTATTCTCTCTCTTCTCTCTCTTCTCTTTATATTCTGTCTTTTCTCTAGTCTAGAGAAAACAGTCTCTGTCTATTCTCTCTATTCTCTCTCTTCTTTTTGTTGTTTCTAAACTATATTTTCTCTCTCTTCATCCTCTTCTCTCGCTTCTCTTTCTTTTCTGTTCCCTCTCTTATTGCTCTTCGCTCTCTTCTCTCTTTCCTCTCTGCTCTCTCTTCCCTCTCTTCTCTGTCTCTTCTCTCTCTCCGCTCTCTTCTCTCTCTTCTCTCTCTTCTCTCTCTTCTCTCTCTCTTCTCTCGCTTCTCTCTCTTCTCTGTCTTCTCTCTCTTCTCTCACTTCTCTCTCTTCTCTCATTTCTCTCTGTTCTCGCTCTTCTCTCTCTTCGTTCTCTTCTCTCTCACTTCTCTATATGTCTTCTCTATATCTCTTCTCTCCCTATTCTCTCTCTTCTCTCTCTTCTCTCTTCTTTCTCTTATATCTCTTATCACTATTCTCTCTCTTCTCGCTCTACTCTCTCGTCCCTCTCTTCTCTCTCTTCTCTTTGTTGTTTCTCCACGGTCTTTTCTCTCTCTTTTCTCTCTTCTCTCTATCTCTCTCTCTTCTCTTTGTTGTTTCTCCACGGTCTTTTCTCTCTCTTATCTCTCTTCTCTCTCTTCTATCTCTCTTCACTTTTTAGGCACTCACGTTTTAAAGAAACGCAGAAAGTGCCTATTGAATTCGCGCTCCACCGACTAAATTACGTTTTTATAGGAAAATGTTAATATAATTTCAATTTATTTACTTTTTTTACAGCAGATTTCTTAAACATAGTAAAATACGTAATCTTGGTGTAACAGAATATAGAAATTTCATTACTAAATATGATTGGCTGCGTAGACTAGATTTTGTGTTATTCGGACGTAAGTATCACTCAGGGGGTCTGGACTGAATGGACCGAACAAGTTGAAATTTGGAATATTTCTTAATCTGGCATTGTGAAGTATACCCATGAAGTATGGAAATTATTCTCTGTTTTTATATAGGTGTTTATTTCAAGAAAATTGGCATTTTGGAGTCTAAAATTGTATCCGGCTCACATTCTTCGCAGTCAACAGATGAATTTGGCTGAAAATTGCTACATAATTCTGAATTACCTTAATTCTGAAACACTTTTTTTAGATTATTTTTCAGATCATTTTTTAATAGTGTTAACCTACCACGATACAGTATTTCAGGTCAAAATGTATGTACAGATCTCAATCTTCGCAGTCGCAAGAACAATTTTTCTGAAACTTGCTGCGTACTCCTAATTTACTTTAACGAAAAGGTATTTAACGAAAGGTGTTTTTATCAAATAGTTTTAACCTACCACAATATAGCTTTTCAGGTTGAGTCGTATGTACAGGTATGAATCTTCGCAGTCGTCAGAACCATTTTTCTTATACTTGCTGCGTACTCCTAAATTAATTGAACGCAGAGGTACTTTTTAGAATAGTGTTAACATACCACGATACAATTTTTCAGGTTGCAATGTATGTATTGGTCACATTCGTCGCAGTCAATGGAACAATTTTTCTGAAACTTGCTGCGTACTCCTGATTTACTTTAACGCAGAGGTATTTTTTAAAAACAATTTTAAACTACCACGATATAGATTTTCAGACCGAAATGTATGTAACGTTCTCAATCTTTACAGTCGTCAGAACAATTTTTCTGATACTTGCTGCATACTCCTAAATTACTATAACGTAAAGGCACTTTTTTAGATTATTTTTGCTTCCTCATTGAGGAAGCTTTGTTTTCGAGAATTTTTTTTTTCGAGATTACCATGTCAGTATGTTCAGAATCACCACAAATGCCCAGAAAAATGGTTTAGAAAAAATGGCCGTATGTGTGCGTGCGTGCGTCAAATTTGGCATGCAAGTAGAGTGGTAACTGCTCTTCAAGTGTTGTGATTTTTGAAAAAATGTATACATGAATACAGAATATTTAATTTTTCGAAAAAATGTCGTACACTCTCTAACTTTCGTAAAAAATCAACGACTCAGCTAAATAGTTCTTCATAACTAAAGACACTTTCAGTGGAGTTCGCTATTGCATTTCGACGAAATCGTTAAAGCGGTTTGGACTTGATTGAATTTCGAATTTTACGAAAAAAATGCATTTTGCCCTAAATCACGTTGAATATAAACAAATGAACTGAAATGTTCTACTTGAAGCAAACAAATGAACTGAAATGATCGGTAAAGTCGTTGGGATTTTACGACATTTTGAATAAAAAAAATAGATTTCCGCTATTACTTCCACAAAAATTAGGAAAGTAACACAAAAATTTGGAGATAATCGAAATAAGATGTAACGGAGTTTTCTTTTGTTCGAATAAAAAAAAGTTGCAACGTAGAACTTTGCACATTGCTTCCTTATTAATTTCTCTTTTTCACAAAGCTTCCTCTATGAGGAAGCCAAAGTTAATAAATAAGCTTCTGCATAGAGGTGGCTTTGTGAAAAAGGGAAATTAATGAGGAACCAATGTGCAAAGTTCTACTTTGCAACTTTTTTAGATTATTTTTAAATTGTGTTAACCTATCACAATACAGTTTTTCAGGTCGAAATATATGTATATGTCTCAATCTTCGCAGTCAATAAAACAATTTTTTTTTAAGTTGCTGCGTACTCCTAAATGATTATATGGCATCGGTATTTTGTTAGGATTATTTTTTAAATCATATTTAAACCGTTCGGAGCGCGAAGCGCAACGTTCAAACCATACGGAGCGCGAAGCGCAACGTTCAAACCATACGGAGCGCGAAGCACGACGTCCAAACCGTACGGAGCGCGAAGCGCGACGTTCAAACCATACGGAGCGCGAAGCGCGACGTTCAAACCATACGGAGCGCGAAGCGCGACGTTCAAACCATACGGAGCGCGAAGCGCAACGTTCAAACCATACGGAGCGCGAAGCACGACGTCCAAACCGTACGGAGCGCGAAGCGCGACGTTCAAATCATACGGAGCGCGAAGCACGACGTCCAGACCGTTCGGAGCGCGAAGCGCGACGTTGAAACCATACGGAGCGCGAAGCGCGACGTTCAAATCATACGGAGGACGAAGCGCGACGTCCAATCCATACGGAGCGCGAAGCGCGACGTCCAAGCGAGTGCCTTAAAATAACACCAGGGAAAAATTACCCGAAGGGACATTTTTCCGCAGGGTCATTTTCCGGGGGGCTTGTGGGGCAGAGCCCCCCAACAGGAAACCCGGCGCCCCGAAGGGGCGCCGGGTTGCTTGTTTCATCCTCTTCTCGCTCATCTCTCTCTTCTCTCTATCTCTCTCTTCTCTTTGTTGATTCTCCACGGTCTTTTCTCTCTCTTTTCTCTCTTCTCTCTCTCTTCTATCTCGCTTCTCTTTTTTCATCCTCTTCTCGCTCATCTCTCTCTTCTCACTCTGCTCTCTCTTCTCTCTCTTCTCTCTCTTCTCTCTCTGCTCTCTCTTCACTCTCTACTCTCTCTTCCCTCTCTGCTCTCTCTTCCCACTCTTCTCTCGCTTCTCTCTCTTCTCTCTCATCTCTCTCTTCTCTCTCTTCTATCTCCGCTCTCTGTTCACTCTCTGCTCTCTTTTCCCCCTCTGCTCTGTCTTCCCTCTCTTCCCTCGCTTCTCTCTCTTCTCTCTCACTTCCCTATATCTCTTCTCTATATCTCTTTCTCCCTTTTCTCTCTCTTCTCTCTCTTCTCTCGCTCTTCTCTCATTTCTCTCTGTTCTCGCACTTCTCTTTCTTCTTTATCTTCTCTGTCTTCTTCTCTACATCTCTTCTGACTTCTTTATATCTCTTCTCTCCCTTGTAACAAATGTCAATTTTCCCGAGTGGGCGGAGACCGTCGCAACGGGGGGAATTCGACAATACGATTAATTTCCGACCCGAAGATCGGTCAGGGATCCGTACTGGACGGTTATTATAGGAGATAGGGAAGAAGGGAGGTACCTCAGCTTTTCTCTTGTATCGTACCGGTAGCGCGAAGCGGTCATCATCGGTACGGGTGAGGAGAGGAGGTGAGATCCTGAGCAGTTGGAGTGGTTGAAGGGAATAGCGTATTTAAGCGAGAGAGATCCACGAATAACGTTGAGATATGCGTTGTTATTTTCAGGAGATGATTTTAGCCGCGATAAAGAGTAGATGTTTGATTACGGCGGTCACGATTAATACAACGGCCTTAACTATGGGAGCCCGGTGCATCGGGGTCGTCTCAAAGGGAGGGTAATGATAAGTCCCGCTCGAGCGTACGTTACTCTTTGTAGTGCACACGGGCTTGTATACGTGAGGAACGAATACAGGCGCGTTAGTGAAGGTATTGGCGGACGCGGGTACGTGTGAGTGCTATACTCAGGCGTACGCGCAAAAGAAGAAAGGAGAGAGGAGGACTTGGATATAGACTCCAGACAGGTGGCACGGACTATAGAAAAATCGTTCGCGTGTGGACGCTGCTTGGTGCGAAGGTGCGGGAGTGCAGGAAGGAGAGGGGTCGGGAGTGTTGCGACCACACAAGCGCAGCCAAATACGCTGCAGGCCGCGTGCGCGATGCTGTGGCCTACAGCACATTCGCGTAGTGCGGTGGTCAAGGATCAAGGTCAAGCCTCGGGCGGTGCGCGACACGCAGCGAGATCTTGCTATAGGCGGCGAGCGCGATGCCACCAACTATAGCCAAACTGTCCGCGGGGATAGACTCGCGGCGTCGCTGCGATAGCGAGAACACCGGACGGGTAGGGAATGAAGGAGAGAGGAAGAAAAGGGGCACCGTGCTATCGCAATGATAGGGCGGCGGGCGTACTTAATTCTAATTACTAAAACTACAGGATCGACTGTGCCGGGCGCGATGCCGGGACAATCGGAGCTAGGCACTGAGGATCTCACTCGAGTGTCAGGCGCAATGCTGAGGCTCGTGTGGCTTAAGAAGTAGACGGTAGGATTTCTTGAAAGGGAATGGAAAAATTTCACCGGGTGCGCGGTGCTTATATACCCGCGATTTCTCCGGCTCGGTGGATCGCGCGGGGAGTGCGGAGGGTGGTGGCCAGGCGACGCGCGCCGGCCAAGTTCGGCCGGTCTCGGTAGCGTTCGCCCAAAACACGACGCGTCCTTGTGGGGTTCGTCGTGGATAGGGGCCGTATCGTTACACCCTTTTCTCTCCCTTCTCTCTCTCTCTTCTCTCTCTTCTCTCGCTCTTCTCTCATTTCTCTCTGTTGTCGCTCATCTCTCTCTTGTTTCTCTTGTCTCTCACTTCCCTATATCTCTTCTCTATATCTCTTCTCTCCCTTTTCTCTCACTTCTCTCCCTTCTCTCTCTCTCTCTCTCTCTCTCTCTTCTTTCTCTTGTCTCTCACTTCCCTATATCTCTTCTCTATATCTCTTCTCTCCCTTTTCTCTCTCTTCTCTCCCTTCTCTCTCTCTCTCTCTCTCTCTCTCTCTCTCTCTCTCTCTCTCTCTCTCTCTCTCTCTCTCTCTCTCTCTCTCTCTCTCTCTTCTTTCTCTTATCTCTCTTCTCTCTATTCTCTCTCTTCTCGCACTACTATCTCACTTCCCTCTCTTCTCTCTCTGTCTGCACACCTTTCTCTTCTCATTCTTCTGTCTATTCTCAATCTTCCCTCTCTTCGCTCTGTGCTTTCTCTTCTCTCTCCTCTCTCCCTTCTCTCTGTTCCCACTCTTCACTCACTTCTCGCTCTTCTATCTCTCTTCTCTTTCGCCATCCTCTTCTCTCTCTTCTCTCTCTTCTCTCTCGCTCTTCTCTCTTTTCTCTCTTCTCTCTCTTCTCTCTCTCTCTTCTCTCTTTTCTCTCTTCTCTCTCTTCTCTCTCTTCTCGCTCTTCCCTCTCTTCTCTCTCCACACTCTCGTCCCTCTGTCGTCCCTCTCTTCTCTCTCTCTTCTGTCTGTAAGCTCTCTTCTCTCTCTTCTCTCTCTTCTCTCTCTTCTCTCTCTACTCTCTCTTCTCTCTCTTCTCCCGCTCTTCTCTCTCTTCTCGCGCTCTTCGCTCTCTTCTCTCTCTTCTCTCTGGTCAGAGTCTTCTCCCTCTTCTCTCTCTTCCCTCTATTCACTCTCTTCTCTCTCTTCTCTTGCTCTTCTCTCTTCTCTCTATCTCTCTCTTCTCTTTGTTGTTTCACCACTGTCTTTTCTCTCTCTTCTCTCTCTTCTCTCTCTTCCCACTCTTCACTCACTTCTCGCTCTTCCATCTCTCTTCTCTCTCTTCTCTCTCTTCTCTCTCTTCTCTCTCTTCTCTCTCTCTTCTCTCTTTTCTCTCTTCTCTCTCTCTTCTCTCTTCTCTCTATCTCTCTCTTCTCTTTGTTGTTTCACCACTGTCTTTTCTCTCTCTTCTCTCTCTTCTCTCTCTTCCCACTCTTCACTCACTTCTCGCTCTTCCATCTCTCTTCTCTCTCTTCTCTCTCTTCTCTCTCTCTTCTCTCTTTTCTCTCTTCTCTCTCTCTTCTCACTTTTCTCTCTTCTCTCTCTTCTCTCTGTTCTCGCTCTTCTCTCATTTCTCTCTCCACTCTCTCGTCCCTCTCTTCTCTCTCTCGTCTCTCTCTCCGCTCTCTTCTCTCTCTTCTCTCTCTTCTCTCTCTTCTCTCTCTTCCCTCTCTGCTCTCTCTTCCCTCTCTGCTCTCTCTTCCCTCTCTGCTCTCTCTACCCTCTCTTCTCTCTCTTTTCTTTCTCTCCTCTCGATCTTCTCTGTCTTCTCTCTCTTCTCTCATTTCTCTCTGTACTCGAACTTCTCTCTCTTCGTTCTCTTCTCTCTCACTTCTGTATATCTCTTCTCTACCTATTCTCCCTCTTCTCTCTCTTCTCTCTTCTTTCTCTTATATCGTTTCTCTCCATTCTCTCTCCTCTCGAACTACTATCGTTTCTCTGTTCACCCTCTTATCTCTCTACTCTCTATTCTCTCTCCTCTCGCACTACTATCTCTCTTCTCTCTGTTCACCCTATTCTCTCTCTTCTCGCTCTACTCTCTCTTCAGGTCTATTAAGCCAGCACCCCCACTATGTCCAAAAATTTGGAAATATTTTGGAATTGTGGGCTTTTTATGGGCTCTTCAACCCCACAAAAATTAATTTGTGGGCTCATCCAAGTTACGTGAAAAACGAAATTCAAATATGGGGGTGCGAGCTTGCCATTAAGCTAGCGCCAATTTCTATTCCAAACGGCATAATTAACTTTTTTGTACCACATTTTTGGGCTTTTTATAGGCTCCTCAAATATGTTGGGCGCATCCCTATCGTCAGTATCTCTAAAGATCTACACATTTAAAAAAAAATTGAAAATAAAAAATTTAATTTTTCTAATAAAACATTAGTGTGATAATTACAGGCTGTTTATGGGCTCCTCAACGCACGTGAACCCAATATTATTTACCCCACCCTTTTCCGTGAAAACTAACCCAGTCGTACCAGCATTACAATCAAACGTCGTAAGCGTTGCGGTACGCCGTCTGTTCTTGCATAATGATTATGTACTATTTATGGGCTCTTAAACAGACGTGAGCCTAATATTATATATAGCACCCGAACCCATGAAAACAACCCCCATTAAACAGGCATCAGAATCAAACGCCATAAGCAAGTACGCAAGGTTGTTGTTCTTGCTCGATAATTACGGGCTATTTATGGGCTCTCAAACACACATGAGCACAATGCTAATTATGTCACCGTTGTCCATTTAAACTACCCCAGCGTATCACCACCGCGTCCAAAAAATTTAGAAGTATTTTGGAATTGTAGGCTATTGATAGGCTCTTTAATCCCGCAAAAAATAAATTTTGGGCTCATCCGGGTTACGAGAAAAATGAAATTCAAATGTGGAGAAGCCAGCTTGCCATTAAGCTGGCGCCAACTGTTGTTATAAGGGCATAACCAACTTTTTTCGGTATCACATTTATGGGCTTTTTATGGGCTCTTCAAATATGTTGGACGAATTCCCATCGGAAATACCCCTAACGATGTATAGATATTTAATAAAAATTGAGATATAAAATAATGAATTCTTAAATTATATTTTTAGCATGATAATTACAGGCTATTTATGGGCTGTTCAACGCGCGTGAGCCCAATATTATATATGCCACCCTTGCCCTTGAGAACAACCTTTCGTTGTTGCTTGTGGCGTTTCATTACGATGCGTCTATTATGAGGGTTGTTCTCAAGGGCAAGGGTGGCATATATAATATTGGGCTCACGTGCGTTGAACAGCCCATAAATAGCCTGTAATTATCATGCGAAAATTTAATTTAAGAATTCATTTTTTAATTTTGAATTTTTTAAAAATATCTGTAGATCGTTGGGGGTATTTCCGATGGGAATTTATCCAACATATTTGAAGAGCCCATAAAAAGCCCATAAATGTGGTACCGAAAAAAGTTGGTTATGCCGCTTATAATAACAGTTAGCGCCAGGTTAATGGCAAGCTGGCTACCCCGCAATTGAATTGAATTTTCCTCGTAACCCGGATGAGCCCAAAAATTAATTTTTATGGGGTTGAAGAGCCCATATAAAGCCCACAATTCCAAAATATTTCTAAATTTTTTGGCCGTAATGCGAGTATGATGGGGTAGTTTTAATGGACAAGGGTGACATAATTAGCTTTGTGCTCATGTGTGTTTGAGAGCCCATAAATAGCCCATAATTATCGAGCAAGTACCTTGCGTACTTGCTTATGGCGTTTGATTCTGATGCCTGTTTAATGGGGGTTGTTTTCATGGGTTCGGGTGCTATATATAATATTAGGCTCACGTCTGTTTAAGAGCCCATAAATAGTACATAATCATTATGCAAGAACAGACGGCGTACCGCAACGCTTACGACGTATGATTGTAATGCTGGTACGACTGGATTAGTTTTCACGGAAAAGGGTGGGGAAAATAATATTGGGTTCACGTGCGCTGAGGAGCCCATAAACAGCCTGTAATTATCACGCTAAAGTTTTATTAGAAAAATTAAATTTTGTATTTTCAATTTTTTTTTTTTTTTATCGCTAGATCTTTAGAGATACTAACGATAGGGATGCGCCCAACATATTTGAGGAGCCTATAAAAAGCCCAAAAATGTGGTACAAAAAAAGTTAGTTATGCCGTTTGGAATAGAAATTGGCGCTAGCTTAATGCCAAGCTGGCACCCCCGTATTTGAATTTCGTTTTTCTCGTAACGGGGATGAGCCCAAAAATTAATTTTTGTGGGGTTGAAGAGCCCATAAAAAGCCGACAATTCCAAAATATTTCCAAATTTTTTGGACATAGTGGGGGTGCTGGCTTAATAGACCTTCTCTCTTCTCTCTCTTCTCTCTCTTCTCTCTCTTCTCTCTCTTCTCTCTC
Organism: Pimpla rufipes; assembly: GCA_963932165.1. Taxonomy (NCBI): domain Eukaryota; kingdom Metazoa; phylum Arthropoda; class Insecta; order Hymenoptera; family Ichneumonidae; genus Pimpla; species Pimpla rufipes. The sequence continues at coordinate 8,382,077 of OZ010637.1, forward strand.
TTCTCTCTCTTCTCTCTCTTCTCTCTCTTCTCTTTCTTCTCTCTCTTCTCTGTCTTCTCTCTCTTCTCTCTCTTCTCTCTCTTCTCTCTCTTCTCTCTCTTCTCTCTCTACTCTCTCTTCTCTCTCTTCTCTCTCTTCTCTCTCTTCTCTCTCTTCTCTCTCTCTTCTCTCTCTTCTCTCTCTTCTCTCGCTCTTCTCTGTCTTATCTCTCTGCTCCCGCTCTTCTCTCTCTTCTCGCGCTCTTCTCTCTTTTCTCGCGCTCTTCGCTCTCTTCTCTCTCTTCTCTCTGGTCAGAGTCTTCTGCCTCTTCTCTCTCTTCTCTCGCTCTTCTCTGTCTTATCTCTCTGCTCCCGCTCTTCTCTCTCTTCTCGCGCTCTTCTTTCTTTTCTCGCGCTCTTCGCTCTCTTCTCTCTCTTCTCTCTGGTCAGAGTCTTCTGCCTCTTCTCTCTCTTCCCTCTATTCACTCTCTTATCTCTCTTCTCTCTCTTCTCTCTCTTCTATCTCTTCTCTCTCTTCTCTCTCTTTTCTATCTTTTCTCTCTTCTCTCTCTTCTCTCTCTTCTCTCTCTTCTCGCTCTTCCGTCTCTTCACTCTCCACTCTCTCTCCACTCGCTCGTCCCTCTCTTCTCTCTCTCCGCTCTCTTCTCTCTCGTCTCACTCTAATCTCGCTCTTCTCTCTCTACTCACTTTTCACTCTCTGCTCTCTCTTCCCTCTATTCAGTCTCTTCTCTCACTTCTCTCTCTTCTCGCTCTCTTCTATCTCTCCTCTCTTTTTCCACTCTTCCGCCTCTTCTCTCTCTTCCCTCTCTGCTCTCTCTACCCTCTCTTCATTCGCTTCTCTCTCTTCTCTCCCTTCTCTCTCTTATCTCTCTTCCCTCTCTTCTCTCGCTTCTTTCTCTTATCTCTCTCCTCTCTTTTCTCTCTGTTCTATCTCATCTCTCTCATCCCTCGCTCATCTCTCTCTTATCTCTCTTCTCTCTCTTCTCTCTGTTCTATCTCATCTCTCTTATCCCTCGCTCATCTCTCTCTTATCTCGGTCTTCTCTCTCGCTTTCCTCTCTATTCTCTCGCTCTTCTATCTCTTCTTTCTCTTCTCTCTCACTTCTCTATATCTCTTCTCACCCTATTCTCTCTCTTCTCTCTTCTTTCTCTTATATCTCTTCTCACTATTCTCTCTCTTCTCGCACTACTAACTCTCTTCTCTCTATTCACTATCTTCTCTCTGTTCACCCTCTTATCTCTCTTCTCTCTATTTTCTCTCCTCTCGCACTACTATCTCTCTTCTCTCCGTTCACCCTCTTCTCATTCTTCTCGCTCTTCCCTCCTCTCTCTTCTCTCTCTTATCTCTCGCTTTCCTCTCTATTCTCTCGCTCTTCTCTGTCTTCTCTCTCTCTCTTCTCTCACTTCTCGCTCTTCTCTGATTTCTCTCTGTTCTCGCTCTTCTCTCTCCTCTTTCTCTTCTCCCTCACTTCTCTATATCTCTTCCCTCCCTTTTCTCTCTCTTTTCTCTTTTCTCTCTCTTCTTTCACTTATCTCTCTTCTCTATATTCTCCCTCTTCTCGCACTAATATCTCTCTTCTCTCTTCACCCTCTTCTCTCTCTTCTCTCTCTTCTCTCTGTTTTCTCTCTTCTCTCACTTCTTTCTCTTCTCTCATTTCTCTCTGTTCTCGCTCTTCTCTCTCCATTTTCGCTACTCTGTCACATCCCTATATCTCTTCTCTCCCTTTTCTCTCTCTTCTCTCTCTTCTCTCTATTCTCTCTCCCTCTCTTCTCTCTCTTCTCTCTCTCTTCTATCTCTCTTCCCGTTCTTCATCCTCTTCTCTCTTATCTCGTTCTTCATCATCTTCTCTCTTATCTCGTTCTTCATCCTCTTCTCTCTTATCTCTCTCTTCTCTCTCTTCTCTCTCCTCTCTCTCTTCTATCTCTCTTCTCGTTCTTCATCTCTTCTCTCTTATCTCTCTCTTCTCTCTCTTCTCTCCCTTCTCTCTCTTCTCGTTCTTCATTCCTCTTCTCTCTTATCTCTCGCTTCTCTCTCTTCTCTCTCTGCTCTCTCGTCTCTCTCTTCTCTCTCTTCTCTCTCTTCACTCTCTGCTCTCTCTTCTCTCGCTTCTTTCTCGTCTGTCTCTTGTCTTTTTTCTCTCTTTAGTCTCTCTATTCTCTCACAGCTTTCTCTCTTCTTGCTGTTCTTTCTCTTCTCTCTTTTCTCTCTTCACTCTCTGCCTTCACTTCTCTCTCTTCTCTCTTTCCTCTCTGCCTTCACTTCTCTCTCTTCTCATTCGTCTATCTGTTCCCTCGCTTCTCTCTCTTCTCTCTCTTCTCTCTCTTCTCTCGCTTCTCTCTCTTCTCTCTCTCTCTCTTCTCTCTCTCTTCTCTGTCTTCTCTCATTTCTGACTGTTCTCGCTCTTCTCTCTCTTCTATCTCTTCTCTCTCAGTTCCCTATATCTCTTCTCTCCCTTTTCCCTGTCTTCTCTCTCAGTTCCCTATATCTCTTCTCTCCCTTTTCCCTGTCTTCCCTCTCAGTTCCCTATACCTCTTCTCTACATCTCTACTCTCCCTTTTCGCTGTCTTCTCTCTCTTCTCTCTCTTTTCACTCTTCTCTCTCTTCTCTCTCTTCTCTCTCTTCTCTCTCTTCTCTCTCTTCTCTCTCTTCTCTCTCTTCTCTCAATTCTCTCTCTTCTCTCTCTTCTCTCTCTTCTCTCAATTCTCTCTGTTCTCGCACTTCTCTCTCTTCTTTCTCGTCTCTCTCACTTCCCTATATCCTGTTTTCTCCCTTTTCTCTCTCCTCTCTTTCTACTCTCTCTATTCTCTCTCTATTCTCTCTCCCTCTCTTCTCGCTCTTCTCTCTCTCTTCTATCTCTCTTCTCGTTCTTCATCCTCTTCTCTCTTATCTCTCTCTTCTCTCTCTTCACTCTCTGCTCTCTCTTCTCTCGCTTCTTTCTCGTCTGTCTCTTCTCTTTTTTCTCTCTAGTCTCTCTTATCTCTCACAGCTGTCTCTCTTCTTGCTCTTGTTTCTCTTCTCACTCTTCTCTCTTCCCTCTTTGCCTTCACTTCTCTCTCTTCTCATTCGTCTATCTATTCCCTCGCTTCGCACTCTTCTCTCTCTTCTCTCTCTTCTCTCTCTTCTCTCTCTCTTCTCTCTCTCTTCTCTCGCTCTTCTC
>OZ010637.1:8385432-8408557 GCA_963932165.1 Pimpla rufipes
GATAGGCCGAGAACCACCGAACAACCGAGTCCGACAGCTGAAGGTCAGCCAGCTTGACCAACAGACGATCGTGCCGCACCCGATCGAATGCTTTTGAAAAATCAAACAAGACCATACCCGTAATCTGACGATCATCAACGCCCCGTCTCGCGTAATCTAAAATCCTCAATAACGCCGTCTGCGTACTGTAATCCCTCCTATAGGCCGATTGAAACGGGTCAAGGCCGCCATTGGCCTCAAGAAACTCCCCAACCTGATCCGCCACAATTCTTTCGAGAACTTTAGAGAGAGCACATAACAGAGATATTGGCCTGTAATCCGCAGACTTCAACGGAGACTTGACTTTAGGTATAGGCCTCACAAGAGCCTGTTTCCACACCTGCGGGAACGTAGAGGATTGCAGCGAAAAATTAAACAGGTGAAGCAGAGGGCGGAACAAAACTGGGAGCGCCACCTTAATCAGACGCATCGGCAGCTCATCAGCTCCAGGCGAACAACACGACGCAGACCCTAATGCCTTGACCAAAACCTCCTCCGTCACGAGCTTGAAGAAAATCTCGTGTCATCAAATTCCCTAGGCCGCCAGAAAGCGGGCAGATAGCCACCAGCAGAGCCGGACGCGGCGAAGAAGTTATTAAGCTCCTCCGCCGGCACAGCCAGCTCCTGACCACCCCCCCCCCCCCCCTCTCCCTGAGAAGGCCCAGCTGCCGCAATCTACCCCAAGCCGCCCTCGAGTCCTTAACACCAGATAGGGCGTCACCGTAGAACCTACGCTTGGCATCACGCACCACCAACTTCACGCGGTTCCGCAACAACCGAAAGACTCTTAGTTTTTCCGCACCTTCACCCACCTCACTAGCCTCCGCGCCACCAACCTCCACATTAACATCAACATCCCCACCATAACCATCCGCACGACCAGCCTCGACCGGTTGACCACCACTTCTCCTCCCCCCTCCATTCGCATTCGCACGCCGAGCCTCCTTATCACAACACGCCCTGTACATCCTCCTCGCCTTATCTCTCTCGCGCATCAACGCTCTAATGTCCTCGGTAAGCCATGGCGTAAAAGGCCGCCGCCTACCCTTAACAATACTAGAGAGAGAGAAGATCGAGAACAGACAGAAATGAGAGAAGACAGAGAAGACCGAGAGAAGAGAGAGAGAAGAGAGAGAGAGAGAGAAGAGAGAGAAGCGAGAGAAGAGAAAGAAGAGCAAGAAGAGAGACAGCTGTGAGAGAATAGAGAGACTAGAGAGAAAAAAGAGAAGAGACAGACGAGAAAGAAGCGAGAGAAGAGAGAGCAGAGAGTGAAGAGAGAGAAGAGAGAGATGAGAGAGATGAGAGAGCAGAGAGAGAAGAGAGAGAAGAGAGAGATAAGAGAGAAGAGGATGAAGAACGAGAAGAGAGATAGAAGAGAGAGAGAGAGAGAGAAGAGAGAGAAGAGAGGGAGAGATACTAGAGAGAGAATAGAGAGAGTAGAGAGAGAGAAGAGAGAGAAAAGGGAGAAAAGAGATATACTGAAGTGAGTGAGACGAGAAAGAAGAGAGAGAAGAGCGAGAACAGAGAGAATTGAGAGAAGAGACAGAAGAGAGAGAAAAGAGAGAAAAGAGAGAAGAGAGAGGAGAGAGAGGAGAGAGAAGAGAGAGAAGAGAGAGAAAAGGGAGAGAAGAGATATAGGGAAGTGAGAGAGACGAGAAAGAAGAGGGAGAAAAGAGAGAAGAGAGAGAAGAGAGAGAAGAGACAGAAGAGATAGAAGAGAGTGGAGAGGGAGAGAAGAGATAGAAGAGAGTGGAGAGGGAGAGAAGAGATAGAAGAGAGTGGAGAGGGAGAGAAGAGAGGGACAATAGAAGAGGGAAGAGCGAGAAGAGAGAGAAGAGGGTGAACAGAGAGAAGAGAGTTAGTAGTGCGAGTGGAGAGAAGAGAAAGCGAGAGAAGAGAGAGAAGAGAGAGAAGAGAGAGAAGAGAGAGAAGAGGGAGAAGAGAGAAGAGAGAGAAGAGAGAGAAGAGAGAGAGAAGAGAGAGAAGACAGAGAAGAGAGAGAAGAGAGAGAAGAGAGAGAAGAGAGGCGGAGAGAGAGAGAGAAGAGCGAGAACAGACAGAAATGAGAGAAGTCAGAGAAGAGAGAGAGAAGAGAGAGAGAAGAGAGAGAAGCGAGAGAAGAGAAAGAAAAGCAAGAAGAGAGATAGCTGTGAGAGAATAGAGAGACTAGAGAGAAAAAAAGAGAAGAGACAGACGAGAAAGAAGCGAGAGAAGCGAGAGCAGAGAGTGAAGAGAGAGAAGAGAGAGATGAGAGAGATGAGAGAGCAGAGAGAGAAGAGAGAGAAGAGAGAGATAAGAGAGAAGAGGATGAAGAACGAGAAGAGAGAGAAGAGAGAGAAGATAGAGAAGAGAGAGAAAAGAGAGAAGAGAGAGGAGAGAGAAGAGAGAGAAGAGAGAGAAAAGGGAGAGAAGAGATATAGGGAAGTGAGAGAGACGAGAAAGAAGAGAGAGAATAGCGAGAACAGAGACAATTGAGAGAAGAGAGAGAAAAGAGAGAAAAGAGAGAAGATAGAGAAGAGAGAGAAGAGAGAGAAAAGAGAGAAAAGAGAGAAGAGAGAGAAGAGAGAGAAGAGAGAGAAGAGAGCGAAGAGAGAGAAGAGAGAGAAGAAAGAGAAGAGAGAGAAGAGAGAGAAAAGGGAGAGAAGTGATTTAGGGAAGTGAGAGAGAAGCGAAAATGGAGAGAGAAGAGCGAGAACAGAGAGAAATGAGAGAAGAGAAAGAAGTGAGAGAAGAGAGAAAAGAGAGAGAAGAGAGAGAAGAGAGAGAAGAGAGAGAAGAGATAGAAGAGAGTGGAGAGGGAGAGAAGAGAGGGACAAGAGAAGAGGGAAGAGCGAGAAGGGAGAGAAGAGGGTGAACAGAGAGAAGAGAGTTAGTAGTGCGAGTGGAGAGAGAATACAGAGAAGAGCGATAAGAGAAAGAAGAGAGAGAAGAGAGAGAAGAGAGAGAGAAGAGAGACAAGAGAGACAAGAGAGAGAACAGAGCGAAGAGAGAGAGAGAGAGAGAGAGAATAGTCGGAGTAGAGAGAGAGAGAAGAGAGAGAAAAGGGAGAAAAGAGATATAGGGAAGCGAGAGAGACGAGAAAGAAGAGAGAGAAGAGCGAGAACAGAGAGAATTGAGAGAAGAGAGTGAAGAGAGAGAAGAGAGAGAAGAGAGAGAAGAGAGAGAAGAGAGAGAAGAGAGAGAGAAGAGAGAGAAGAGAGCGGAGAGAGAGAGAGAAGAGCGAGAACAGACAGAAATGAGAGAAGACAGAGAAGAGAGAGAGAAGAGAGAGAGAAGAGAGAGAAGCGACAGAAGAGAGAGAGAGAGAGAAGAGAGACAAGAGAGACAAGAGAGAGAAGAGAGAAAAGAGAGAGAAGAGCGAGGTGAGACCGAAAAGAGAGAATAGATCGAAGAGAGAGAGAGAGAATAGAGAGAGAATAGAGAGAGTAGAGAGAGAGAAGAGAGAGAAAAGGGAGAAAAGAGATATAGAGAAGTAAGAGAGTCGAGAAAGAAGAGAGAGAAGAGCGAGAACAGACAGAATTGAGAGAAGAGAGAGAAGAGAGAGAAGAGAGAGAAGAGAGAGAGAGAAGAGAGAAAAGAGAGAGAAGAGAGAGAAGAGAGAGAAGAGAGAGAAGACAGCGAAAAGGGAGAGAAGAGATAGAAGAGAGAGAAGAGCGAGAACAGACAGAAATGAGAGAAGACAGAGAAGAGCGAGAGAAGCGAGAGAAGAGAGAGAAGAGAGAGAAGAGAGAGCGAAGCGAGGGAATAGATAGACGAATGAGAAGAGAGAGAAGTGAAGGCAGAGAGGGAAGAGAGAAGAGAGAGAAGTGAAGGCAGAGAGGGAAGAGAGAAGAGAGAGAAGAGAAAGAAGAGCAAGAAGAGAGACAGCTGTGAGAGAATAGAGAGGCTAGAAAGAAAAAAGAGAAGAGACAGACAAGAAAGAAGCGAGAGAAGAGAGAGCAGAGAGTGAAGAGAGAGAAGAGAGAGAAGAGAGAGACGAGAGAGCAGAGAGAGAAGAGAGAGAAGAGAGAGATAAGAGAAGAGAATGAGGATGAAGAACGAGAAGAGAGAGAGAGAATATATTTATTTAGCAATTAGCTATTTGTTGTTTACATAATCACATTTGTTATCACATTTTCTTATCTCACATTGTCTTTGTATCATAATATTACATCTATTACATATCACATTCTTATTGCAGTCTACTCGGTACGTTTCTTTCCGTCCAGTTACGAGCTCTTATAATGACCGGTAATTTCCTTCTCAATGCCTCAATACTTGTCGCCTCTTTTATTTCGTTCGGTAAACCATTGAATATCTTTAAACCTTCGTAATACAAGTCTTTCTGGCCGGCTTTCGTTTTCCTTTTAACAATGCGTATTTGTCCTGCTTGTCTCGTGTTGTAATTACTTTCGTCTCCTACCTCGCTTATTCCTTCGTTCATGTATTCGGGCACTAAAGTATTTACAATCTTATATACTAGCATACATATATTAAAAACTATTCTCTGCCTTACAGACATAAACCCTAACGCGTCCAGCGTTTGTTCAATCGGCGTGTATTTATTACATCTTAAGGTCGCTCTCATCGCTCGATTCTGCGCTTTTTGTAAACTGCCTAATTCTTTTTTTTTTATGTAAATTCCAATTGTGTTACAATATTCCAGGTGGGGCGCTATTATTGTTTTATAAATCGTTACACGCGTGTAGGGTGACAGATCTCTTCCAATTCTATATAAATAACTCGCTTTTTTCCCGACTTTCCTAACTATTCTTTCTACATGCTCGTCAAATTTTAATTTCTTGTCTACTACTACTCCTAAATATTTAAAGCTACCTACTTCCTCTATGTCCTGACCGTTAATTTGAATTTTCACGTTTACCGTGTCTGGCACAGCTCTTATTCCTCTTACAATCATACACTTCGTCTTCTTTACATTTATTTTTAATTTATTCTTGCAGAACCATTCGCTCAATCCTTCTATATCTACATTTAATTTATTGCCTATGTCACGTTTGGATTTTCCATTTACATATATCGCCATATCGTCTGCAAAGAGTTTTGCTTCGCTGTGCTTCAGAATTTTCTCGATATCATTAATAAAAATTATAAATAGAAGTTTGCCTAGACTTGTCCCTTGTGGTACCCCGATTTTGTTTGGTTTCTTGTCCGATATACTGTTTCCATACTTTACTTTTTGTTCTCTTTCCGATAAATAATTCTGAAACCAGTCTAATACCGTTCCTTCGATTGCGTACATTTTCAGTTTCTTTATAATTAGTTCCCTGTCCAACGTGTCGAATGCTCGTGTCAGATCAATAAAATTGACACCCACCAAATTACCTCCGTCGCAATGTTTTTTCCAACTTGATATTACATATTGTAGTGCTGTCTCACATGAATGGCTACTTCTAAAACCGGACTGTCGCTCGCTTAATAATTTATTACTCTCAAAATATTCGACTATTTGGTTCTTGACTGCAGTTTCTAGTAATTTTTCGTAGATCGGTAGTACGTTTATTGGGCGCAACTCTTCTGCCTTCATTGTGTTCCTAACTTTTGGAATGGGAACTACTATTGATATTTTCCAATCCTTTGGTACTTTGCCGGTTCTCATTGATTCGTTAACTAGGTTTAACATCTCTGTTCCCAATTCTTTCAGAGCTTCTTTTAAAATGTTTGTGTTTATTCCGTCAGAGCTATCCGATTTGTTGTCCATATTTTCCATTATTCTGTTCATTTCCGTTTCGTTAATTTCTTTAAAATTGTCTATTTTGCAGTCAACGATCGTGCTAAAACTGATCTTGAGTTGGTCTCTATCTGTTTGTATTTCGTTCGCAATCTCTGTTATACTATCAATAAAATAATTGTTTAGTGTACTTACAATCTCTCTTTCATTTTTAATTTCTATTCCTCTACATGTAATGACATTTGGTCTTGTCTTTTTACTGTTACTTTTACTATTTACAATTTCTTTAAGAGTTTTCCACATTTGTTTTGGTTTATTTTTATTATCGTCAATTTTTTCTTCGTAATATGATCGTCTCTTGCTTCTAATCACACTCAGAGCCACATTTCTAGCGGTTTTAAACCTACTCCAATCTTCAGTTTCTTTTGATTCTTTAGCTTTTTTATACCATTCCACGGTGCTTATACGCTTCCACGGTGCCGTAATATCTAATGCTTCTCTAATAATTCCAATAATCTTTGATGCTTTGGTATCTATGTTTTGCCTTTCAATGTTGTCATTTTTATTATAATCTATTTTACTTCTAATGTTGTGAATATTTCCTCTCAGTTTTTCATTCGTGAAGTTTTTAAAATTTCGTGCCCAAAACTCGGTTCCCTTTTTTTCCTCCTTTGTCCGTTCCAGTAGAATATTTATCATCGAGTGATCTGTAATTTTTGGTGTATGTTTGATTTCAACCTCAGTCCTTATGTTTGTAAATACTAGGTCAATAATGGTCTCGGATCTTTTCACTATTCTTGTTGGTTCCTTTACTTGCTGTTTTAATCCTAGTAACCCCATAGCTTCGTACAACTTTTTGGCATAAAAATCCACGCTAAGTATATTCAAGTTAAAGTCGCCGGTTATTATACAATTATATTTACTACTCAATACATCAAATTCAGTTTCCAGTATCTCTACAAATTTCGCATCACTAGTACAGGGTGTATAAAAATTATATGTCGCGACTATGCGGATCGGATTCTCCAGCTCATGATCGGCGAAGATCCATCAAAATATGGCCCCGCAAAATTGACCTTGACCCTGAAACTCAAGGTCACATTTTTTTATTAGCTTAAAAAATTCTCCACATCATGAGGAACAAAAGTCTCAAGGGGACCATGGGTCGGAAATGCTTTTGTCAGCCTTAAAATAGAGCATCAAATTGAAAATAAACGAATAAGTGAGTTCTTCATAAATAGCTGTTATGGTGTCCTTATAAGAAAACCGTTCGACGCTCGCAACCAAATCTCTGTTGTCTGGAATCAAGAAATGTCCCGATTGCCCGAATCTAACCACGCCGAAGCGGATGCGCGACAGTGATCTTTGCAATAATCCTTTTCTGTGTCGCAACTAGGCGCATTTGATCCAGCTGATTTTCGCTGAAAATCAATGAAAACATGATGTCGCCATGTTTGACCTTGACTCTAAAACTGAAAGTCAAATTGCGCACGTATGATTAAAATATATTAATTAGCGGCAGACCAATTGCTTTTAGCGATGGACAATTGCTCGCGATTGGTGTCCATCATCGCTATTGCTGTCGAAGTCTTTGTCGTCACGATCTCTGTCGATCTCTGTTGTCATCACGATCTCTGTCGATCTCTGTTGTCATCACGATCTCTGTCGGTCTCTGTTGTCGTCACAATCTCTGTCGGTCTCGGTTGTCGTCACAGTCTCTGTCGATCTCGGTTGTTGTCTTGATATCTGTCGGTCTCTCTTGTTGTCTCGATATCTGTCGGTCTCTGTTGTCGTCATGATCTCTGTCGGTCTCTGTTGTCGTCACGATCTCTGTCGGTCTCGGTTGCCATCTCGATATCTGTCGGTCTCTGTTGTCATCACGATCTCTGTCGGTCTCTGTTGTGGTCACGATCTCTGTCGGTCTCTGTTGTCGTCACAATCTCTGTCGGTCTCGGTTGTCGTCACAGTCTCTGTCGATCTCGGTTGTTGTCACGATATCTGTCGGTCTCTGTTGTCGTCACGATCTCTGTCGGTCTCGGTTGTTGTCACGGTCTCTGTCGTTATAGCATGTATCGTGAGCGTCGACCACATCGTGGTCGTTGTCGAGACGGACGAGACCAACGTGTAATGTTGCGCGCTATTGATGAAGCTTTCGGGAACTTCGCAAGAGCTCGTGAAATTTATCGCGAAATGCTATTGGATCGGACAAACGGTCGTCTCCTACGGCCGGGGGCAATTCCGGTTCGGCGTGAATTTCAACGACTCTAACGTTTCAACGATCAGATGAGGTTTGAGGTGCAGAACGCTGGACATCGGAGAACCGGTCGCCCGCGAGTTCATTGGCGCATTGAAGACCGCGTTATTAGACTTGCACGCGCTTTTCCCGTCATGGGCTTACGTCGAATAAGCGCTCGTGTTGGCATAGCACACATGACGGTGCGTCGCATAATTAGCGAAGAGGGACTATGTCCATACCGCGTTCAATATGTGCACGCGCTACAAGTAGGAGATCACCGGGCTCGTCGAAATTTCTGTCGATGGATGCTACGATAACTGTAGAGAGATCCCCATTTACTTCGACGTGTCATATTTGCCGATGGGGCAAGCTTCTCTAGCACTGGAATTGTGAATCGGCAGAATTTACGCATCTGGGCTGAGAGGAACCCCCATGCGATAATGCAACGCGTTCACCAGGGCCGTTTTGCGGTAAACGTCTGGGCAGGGATCGTTGGGGACAACCTTATAGGTCCCGTCTACCTTCCAGCGAGATTACGCAGCCGAGAATACTTGCAATTTCCGCAGCGCGATTTAATGCCGCGTCAAAGGGACTTGTTTCCACTACATGCTCGACGAGGCATTTTCTTTATGCACGATGGAGCACCACCTCATTTCGGTCGTCAAGTCCGTGAATTTCTCAACGAAGTGTTTGGAACGCGTTGGATCGGTCGAAGGCCTGCACCTCATTTGTGGCCACCACGCTCTCCAGATCTGAATCCCTTGGATTTCTTTTTCTGGGAAGCACTCAAGGTCTATAGAGAAGGTCGAGTGATCAGGACGCTTGCGGATCTCAGACGCCGAATCGATGAGGGAGTCGTCAGATTGTTGCGGAATCGGGATGTCCTTGCCTGGGTTTCGGAAACGTTAGAGGCAAGGTTGCGAGCGTGCTTGCGTAATAATGGTCGGCATGTGGAAGCTGGGGAGCAAGCCCAAATGTTGCGAACAATTGGCCATGACGGATCTGTTCTCTGGGTTCATCGCCACCGCCGCCGACGTCCACAAGCGCAGCGCAATGAAGCCCCTTAAATGGTTGAATTTTCAATGAAAATAACGCTGATGGGTAACGCTGGGTAACGCTGGGTAACGCTGATGGTCCGCCGATAATTAATATATTTAAACCACACGTGCGCACACACGCAAGCACCATTTGACTCTGAAAACAAAAACAAAAAATTTGACTTTCAGTTTTAGAGTCAAGGTCAAATCTGGCGGGATCATGTTTTCATCGATTTTCGGCGAAAATCAGCTGGATCAGCGCCTAGTTGCGACACATAAAAGGATTATTGCAAAGATCACTGTCGCGCATCCACGTCGGCGTGGTTAGATTCGGGCAATCGGGACATTTCTTGATTCCAGACAATGGAGATTCGGGTGTGAGCGTCGAACGGCTTTCTTATGAGGATTATTTTCATTCGTTTATTTTCACATTGATGCACAATTTTAAGGCTGACAAACGCATTTCCGACCCATGGTCCCCTTGAGACTTTTGTTCCCCTTGATGTGGAGCATTTTTTAAGCTAATAAAAAAAATTGACCTTGAGTTTCAGGGTCTAGGTCAATTTTGCGGGGCCATATTTTCATGGATCTTCGCCGATCATGAGCTGGAGAATCCGATCCGCATAATCGCAACATATAATTTTTATACACCCTGTACTAGGAGAGTGGTATATTTCGGCAATTATGCCATCATACCATTTTTCTTTAATTTCGACCACAATAATCCACGTATTCTGTTCATATTTCTTGTTTATTATTATCGTATTTTTTATATCCTTTAGTATGTATATCAGTACCCCTCCAGTTTTATTATTATCTGAGTCACACCTTATCCAATTATAATTTTCAAGCTCGATTTCACTGTCTTCTATTTCATCTATTACATGTGTTTCTGTAAATATTGCAATACTTGGTTTAATTTCGTTCATAATCTGGTTTTTAATCTGTGTTTTGTGGCAAAGAAAGCCCTGTGCATTTAAACATATTATTTGCTATTTGTTTGTGCCATATTGAATGCTACGCTGTTTTCTTTCTATCGCTCTACGAACGAATGGGCAGTTCTTATCCCGCGCCGAGTGGTTTACCTCGATATTACTCACGTTTTCGGAGTTCTCTTCGCGCTGATTTTGCATCTGTCTCATACAATTTATGCACGTCGGTTGCTCGATGTCGCATGTCTTGGTGTTGTGTTCTCCTGCGCACTTCCTACACGCTATTTTGTTCTTGCAGTCTTTGGCGAAGTGGTTCAGCCCCTGGCAGTTGAAGCAGCGGACTAGGTCGACGTGTTCCATGACTTTACAGATTTGAAATCCGATTTTTACTCTGTTGTTTGTTGACCATTTCTCGAACGTTTCCGCGTTTACCGATGTTACTATTACGAAGTTTTGGTGCTTTCTGTCCTTATACTTTCGCACGACTCGGATGTCCTCCCGTGACAGGTTATTTTGTTTGACGATAAGCTCCTCGATTTCCATATTCTCCTTATTTCCCTCTTCTTCCTGCACTCCAACAATTTTCATCTGCGGTCTTTTCCCTTTCGGTATTTCCACGCGAAAGTCGCTCATCTGGGAGTTCACAGCTTCCCTTAGAATGCTGCTTTCCTCGTCGTCCATGCACGCTACTGCTATTCCACCATCGCGGATGTTGTGAATTCCAGATATTCCAATTCCCAAATCGACTGGATCAATTTTCGACTTCAAAGTTTTTTTGGTTCTTTCGCGAGAAGAGAGATAGAAGAGAGAGAGAAGAGAGAGAAGAGAGGGAGAGAGAAGAGAGAGAGAATAGAGAGAGTAGAGATATAGGGAAGTGAGAGAGAAGCGAAAGTGGAGAGATAAGAGCGAGAACAGAGAGAAATGAGAGAAGAGAAAGAAGTGAGAGAACAGAGAAAAGAGAGAGAAGAGAGAGAAGAGAGAGAAGAGAGAGAAGAGAGAGAAGAGAGAGAAGAGAGAGAAGAGAGAGAAGAGAGAGAAGAGAGAGAAGAGAGAGAAGAGGGAGAAGAGAGAAGAGATAGAAGAAAGAGAAGAAAGAGAAGAGAGAGAAGAGAGAGAAGAGAGAGAATAGAGAGCAGAGAGAGAGAAGAGAGAGAAGAGAGCGGAGAGAGAGAGAGAGAGAAGAGAGTGAGTAGGGAGGGACGAGAGAATGGAGAGAGAAGTGAGGGAAGCGTGAGAATAGAGAGAAGAGAGAGAAGAGAGGGAAGATTGAGAGAAGATTGAGAGAGAGAAGAGAGAGAGAGAGAACAGCGAGAGAAGAGAGAGAAGAGAGAGAGACGAGAGGGTAGAGGGAGAGAGAGAGCGAGAGCAGAGAGAGAAGAGAGAGAAGAGAGAGAAGAGAGAGAAGAGGGAGAAGAGAGAAGAGAGAGAAGAGAGAGAAGAGAGCGGAGAGAGAGAGAGAGAGAAGAGCGAGAGAAGAGAGAGAGAAGAGCGAGAAGCGAGAGAAGAGAAAGAAGAGCAAGAAGAGAGACAGCTGTGAGAGAATAGAGAGACTAGAGAGAAAAAAGAGAAGAGACAGACGAGAAAGAAGCGAGAGAAGAGAGAGCAGAGAGTGAAGAGAGAGAAGAGAGAGATGAGAGAGATGAGAGAGCAGAGAGAGAAGAGAGAGAAGAGAGAGATAAGAGAGAAGAGGATGAAGAATCCACGTATTCTGTTCATATTTCTTGTTTATTATTATCGTATTTTTTATATCCTTTAGTATGTATATCAGTACCCCTCCAGTTTTATTATTATCTGAGTCACACCTTATCCAATTATAATTTTCAAGCTCGATTTCACTGTCTTCTATTTCATCTATTACATGTGTTTCTGTAAATATTGCAATACTTGGTTTAATTTCGTTCATAATCTGGTTTTTAATCTGTGTTTTGTGGCAAAGAAAGCCCTGTGCATTTAAACATATTATTTGCTATTTGTTTGTGCCATATTGAATGCTACGCTGTTTTCTTTCTATCGCTCTACGAACGAATGGGCAGTTCTTATCCCGCGCCGAGTGGTTTACCTCGATATTACTCACGTTTTCGGAGTTCTCTTCGCGCTGATTTTGCATCTGTCTCATACAATTTATGCACGTCGGTTGCTCGATGTCGCATGTCTTGGTGTTGTGTTCTCCTGCGCACTTCCTACACGCTATTTTGTTCTTGCAGTCTTTGGCGAAGTGGTTCAGCCCCTGGCAGTTGAAGCAGCGGACTAGGTCGACGTGTTCCATGACTTTACAGATTTGAAATCCGATTTTTACTCTGTTGTTTGTTGACCATTTCTCGAACGTTTCCGCGTTTACCGATGTTACTATTACGAAGTTTTGGTGCTTTCTGTCCTTATACTTTCGCACGACTCGGATGTCCTCCCGTGACAGGTTATTTTGTTTGACGATAAGCTCCTCGATTTCCATATTCTCCTTATTTCCCTCTTCTTCCTGCACTCCAACAATTTTCATCTGCGGTCTTTTCCCTTTCGGTATTTCCACGCGAAAGTCGCTCATCTGGGAGTTCACAGCTTCCCTTAGAATGCTGCTTTCCTCGTCGTCCATGCACGCTACTGCTATTCCACCATCGCGGATGTTGTGAATTCCAGATATTCCAATTCCCAAATCGACTGGATCAATTTTCGACTTCAAAGTTTTTTTGGTTCTTTCGCGAGAAGAGAGATAGAAGAGAGAGAGAAGAGAGAGAAGAGAGGGAGAGAGAAGAGAGAGAGAATAGAGAGAGTAGAGATATAGGGAAGTGAGAGAGAAGCGAAAGTGGAGAGATAAGAGCGAGAACAGAGAGAAATGAGAGAAGAGAAAGAAGTGAGAGAACAGAGAAAAGAGAGAGAAGAGAGAGAAGAGAGAGAAGAGAGAGAAGAGAGAGAAGAGAGAGAAGAGAGAGAAGAGAGAGAAGAGAGAGAAGAGGGAGAAGAGAGAAGAGATAGAAGAAAGAGAAGAAAGAGAAGAGAGAGAAGAGAGAGAAGAGAGAGAATAGAGAGCAGAGAGAGAGAAGAGAGAGAAGAGAGCGGAGAGAGAGAGAGAGAGAAGAGAGTGAGTAGGGAGGGACGAGAGAATGGAGAGAGAAGTGAGGGAAGCGTGAGAATAGAGAGAAGAGAGAGAAGAGAGGGAAGATTGAGAGAAGATTGAGAGAGAGAAGAGAGAGAGAGAGAACAGCGAGAGAAGAGAGAGAAGAGAGAGAGACGAGAGGGTAGAGGGAGAGAGAGAGCGAGAGCAGAGAGAGAAGAGAGAGAAGAGAGAGAAGAGAGAGAAGAGGGAGAAGAGAGAAGAGAGAGAAGAGAGAGAAGAGAGCGGAGAGAGAGAGAGAGAAGAGCGAGAGAAGAGAGAGAGAAGAGCGAGAAGCGAGAGAAGAGAAAGAAGAGCAAGAAGAGAGACAGCTGTGAGAGAATAGAGAGACTAGAGAGAAAAAAGAGAAGAGACAGACGAGAAAGAAGCGAGAGAAGAGAGAGCAGAGAGTGAAGAGAGAGAAGAGAGAGATGAGAGAGATGAGAGAGCAGAGAGAGAAGAGAGAGAAGAGAGAGATAAGAGAGAAGAGGATGAAGAACGAGAAGAGCGATAGAAGAGAGAGAACAGAGGGAGAGAGACTACAGAGAGAATAGAGAGAGTAGAAAGAGAGAAGAGAGAGAAAAGAGATATAAGGAAGTGAGAGAGACGAGAAAGAAGAGAGAGAAGATCGAGAACAGAGAGAATTGAGAGAAGAGAGAGAGAAGAGAGAGAAAAGAGAGAGGAGAGAGAAGAGAGAGAAGAGGGAGAAGAGAGAAGAGAGAGAAGAGAGTGAAGAGAGAGAGAAGAGAGAGAAGAGAGAGAAGAAAGAGAGAGAAGAGAGAGAAGAGAGAGAAGAAAGAGAGAGAAGAGAGAGAAGAGAGGGGCGAGAGAGAGAGAGAGAAGAGCGAGAACAGACAGGAATGAGAGAAGACAGAGAAGAGCGAGAGAAGGGAGAGAGAAGAGAGAGAAGCGAGAGAAGAGAAGGAAGAGCAAGAAGAGAGAAAGCTGTGAGAGAATAGAGAGACTAGAGAGAAAAAAGAGAAGAGACAGACGAGAAAGAAGCGAGAGAAGAGAGAGCAGAGAGTGAAGAGAGAGAAGAGAGAGATGGGAGAGATGAGAGAGCAGAGAGAGAAGAGAGAGAAGAGAGAGATAAGAGAGAAGAGGATGCAGAACGAGAAGAGAGATAGAAGAGAGAGAGAGAGAAGAGAGAAAACAGAGGGAGAGAGACTAGAGAGAGAATAGAGAGAGTAGAGAGAGAAGAGAGAGAAAAGGGAGAAAAGAGATATAGGGAAGTGAGAGAGACGAGAAAGAAGAGAGAGAAGAGCGAGAACAGAGAGAAGAGCGAGAACAGAGAGAATTGAGAGAAGAGAGAGAAGAGAGAGAAGAGAGAGAAGAGAGAGAAGAGTGAGAAGAGAGAGAAGAGAGAGAAGAGAGAGAAGAGAGAGAAGAGTGAGAAGAGAGAGAAGAGATATATGGAAGTGAGAGAGAAGCGAAAGTGGAGAGAGAAGAGCGAGAACAAAGAGAAATTAGAGAAGAGAAAGAAGTGAGAGAAGAGAGAGAAGAGAGAGAAGAGAGAGAAGAGAGAGAGAGAAGAGAGGGACGAGAGAGTAAAGAGAGAAGAGAGAAGAGCGAGTAGAGAGAGAAGAGGGTGGACAGAGAAGTGCGGGAGAAGAGAAAGAGGAGAGAGAACAGCGAGAACAGAGAGAAATCAGAGAAGAGCGAGAAGTGAGAGAAGAGAGAGAGAGAGAAGGCAGAGAAGAGCGTGATAAGAGAGAGATCAGATAAGAGAGATAAGCGAGAGAAGAGAGGGACGAGAGAGCAGAGAGGGAGGAGAGAGCAGAGAGGGAGGAGAGAGCAGAGAGTGAAGAGAGAGCAGAGAGAGAAGAGAGAGAAGAGAGAGAAGAGAGTGAAGAGAGAGAGAGAGAGAGAGAGAGAGAGATTTGATTGATATTTATTAGCTTCCTCAGCTATTTCCTTTACATTGTGCTACATAATTCTCTTACATCTTAATACATTACATATTCTGCTTACACCTAAATGGCACTTATTTCACTAGTGCTACAATATACTCTTTCAACATTCTTTTGAATTGTTCAAGTCGTTCACAATTCTTCACTTCCGCTGGTAATTCATTGTACATTTTCACTCCTTCGTAAAACAGACTTTTTTGCGCACTTCTCGTTCGCCTAAATTGAATTTCAATATTCCCGGCTTGCCGTGTTACGCGTCCTTGTTTGGATCCTACTATAGCTAATTTCAAGTTCAATTCTCTCGGCAATAGATTATGGACGGCTTTGAAAACAAATATACACACATTATACCTGAGCTTCTGTCTCACAGACATGAACTGTGTTGCCCGCAGCATGTCGTCCACCCTCGTATACCGGCTGCACTGCAATATGACTCGCATCGCTCGGTTCTGCGCTATCTGCAGTTTATTCAACTCGGTCTCACCCATGTCCACTAACAGCGTTGCGCAATACTCAAAGTGTGGCGCGATTATTGACTTATACACTACGCATCTCGTATACACTGATAAATATTGTCCTACTCTATTCAAAAAACTCGTTTTCTTTCCTATTTTCTTTAACATGTACTCGCAATGCTCTTTAAATCGAAGCTTATCGTCTATCATTATACCTAGGTATTTCATTACATCCACTCGTTCCAATTCCGTTCCATCTAAACATTTAACCACAATTTGTCCTCGCAATTCTTTCCTTACACTCCTTACAGTCATGAATTTAGTTTTTCCCGCATTCATTTTTAATTTATTCCTGTTCATCCATGCCTCCACAATACTTAATGCCTCGTTCATTCTTCTCTCCAGTTCCGCACTGCTTTCCCCGGTCACATATATTAATGTATCGTCTTCAAACATTTTTATTACACAGTCCTCCGGGCATATATTTACTATATCATTGATATATATTATAAACAGTAGCGGTCCCAATACAGATCCTTGCGGTACGCCGTATCTCGTCGCGCATTCCTTTGAATATTCCCCATTCACGCGGACTTGCTGTGTTCTATTACGTAGGTACGATATAAACCAATCGAGAACCTTTCCTCTAATTCCATACTGAAATAGCTTTGCTATTAATATTTCCCGATCCACTGTTTCAAACGCTCGTTTCAGATCCATGAAGATTACTCCTACCATTTTTCCCTCGCTAATAGTCACTTTCCATTCGTCTATAACAGTCTGTATCGCCGTCTCACATGAATACTGTTTCCTGAAACCTGACTGATGTTCCGTTATAATATGCTTTGCTTCTAAATACCTCTCGACTTGACTCTTTACTGCTAACTCAAGCACCTTCTCATAAATTGGCAACATATTAATTGGTCTATACTCACTTGCCTTTTTGGCTTTATCTATCTTTGGGATCGGTACTATCATAGACATTTTCCAACTCTCCGGACAACAGCCCTCTCGCAGAGATCCATTGATTATCTCGCAAAACTCCTGTTTTATTGCACTATAACCCATTTCTAGTATTTCGCTTGTTATTCCCTCGTCCGTACCCTTCTTCTTCGGAAGTCCTTTAACTAACTTCTCGAGCCCTTCCAACTCAATCATTTCAAAGTCATTCATAACGCTTTCGTTTTCCAAACCCCGTCCAATTAGAATTCTTCTTCTGTTCGGGCTTCCGTTGATAACCTGCGGTATTGAGTTCACGATCTCACTAATACTTTGGATATAAAACATATTAAATTTGTCTGCCGTGCTACCCTCCACCGTCTCGTCCAGAATCTCAAAATCTATTTTCCCCATCTCTTTCGGACCTACTGGCTCGCCCTTGATTATCTCTTTCAATGTTTTCCACATTTTGGTCGGATCATTTTTATTACAGTCTATCATATTTTCATAATATTCTTTTTTCTTTACCCTCAACAATTTAACTACTGCATTTCTCTCCGATTTAAACTGCTGCCAACAATGATCTGTTCCTATATCAACTGCCTCTCTGTATGCCGCGTCCCTATTGTCCGCTGATATTCTTATTTCATCGCAATACCATTTCTTTCCTTCCCACGCTTTTGGAATCTTCACTGTCTTTCTTGGCGCAACTGCATCTAATATTTCTACAATGTCCTCAATAAACGTTTTTTGCCCTCTGATTTATCTCTAAATTTTCCCTTCTCTGCATCTTACTTTCCAACAATCTTACAAATTCACTCTCATTGATTTTATTATAGTTTCTTGCCTTGAATTTCCTGCGTTTCATTTCCGAGCTTTTCTTGCCTAATAATACTTTTATCCACGCATGATCCGTTATCTTCGGCTCATGTTTTACCTGCATTTGTACGTCCATATTTGCAAATAATAAATCAATCGTTGTTCGACTGTCTTGGGTTATTCTCGTTGGCTTATCGACATATTGCTTCATCCCTAAACTTATCATTTCTGCTAATAATTTCTTTTTGTAAAACGATTCAACTGTAACGTCTATGTTAAAATCACCTATTATTAAAACAATCGCCTTTCATCGTTAATTCCTCAGCTAAATCTTCTACATGTCGTACAAATTCCGCATCCGACGAGCTAGGTGAATGGTACAGTACAATTATCACTCCTTTATATACCTTATCGTTAACTTCTATCGCCACACTCCAACAATTCGACTCGATTTTGCACTTCTTAGTAATTCATATTTAATACCGTCTCTTACGTATAACATCCGCACCCTCCAGTGTTTCTATTCTCTGCGTTGCACCTCACTATGTTGTAACCCGGCATCCACACTTCACTTGTCTCCAATTTCATCAGTCACTCGAGTTTCCGATAACGCTATATAACGCTGGTTTCATTCTGTCCACTACCTGGTGTCGTATCTCATCCTTATGCGCTAACAAACTTTGTGCGTTTGTGTACCATATCGTCTCTTCCTCCTGTAGTTGCTACCTCTCTCCATCCTGCTCTCTTTTTTTCCTCTTGCATCGCCCTCTTATACGTTGGACACTCCCGATCTATTGCGCCTATGCTCAATGTTTATCTTCAGATTGTACGTTTCGCTTTTAAACGCACAGTTTACACACTTGATTTCTTCGCTCCACAGTCACTTGCCTTGTGTTTCCCTGCGCCACTTGTAGCAGGTCTCTTCTCTGTTGACAGTTTTTGGCTATGTGGTAGAAGCCCCCAGCATTTAAAGCATCGCTTTACGTTGACGTGATTGTAAACCGGACATTTCTTCCAACCGACGCTGAGTCTTCCCTTACTCAGTAGTTCCTCGTGCGTTCCTTCGTCCACTTCTATTATCACCGTGCCTTCATCCCTTCCCCTGTTATTTCGTCCTGATCTCCTTTCTTGGTCAGTCTTTTAAACGATTTTCATCGCTCTTCCTTCAACTATCGTCCATCCTGTTCTGCTTTTTTATTGTTACCACCAAGTCGTCGTCGGATAACGCGAATTCCTCTTCATCTATATTAACTATCTTCAGTTTTGGATTGGCTTTTGCCGGCTCAGTAACCTTGAAGTCCTCGCCCATTTGTTGTTGAACTGCTGTCCTCAGTGTCTCTATCTCTTCTCCCCTTTCACAGCCAAGATCACGGTTCCATTACTGCCTCTTCTTTAGCTTCGATACTCCCACTGCCATGCTCTTTATGTCAACCTTTTCCTTATCGTTTTTTTCGTAGCCTCACTCTCCTGCTGTACTTTTGGCTTAACGATTATAACCCTTTCCGTCCTCTTCTCCTTGACTGCTCCACTGTAGGTTCCTTTGCTCTCGACAGGTTGGACGCATACCCTGCAAGTCTTGTATCATCACTCTCAAGTTTTCCATATCTTGTCGCACAGGTTGCATTTCAGCTTCGACTATTTCTCTTATCATCGCTTTAAGTTCCTTCTTACCCGCTGATTCATCTTTCATTTCTTTCACTGTTTTCACCAGCCAGTCTATTTTCGCCTCGAAATTTACCGATGTACTTATACTCTTGCTTCCGCCGGCTGATCCTAATCGATCCCTGCTCCACCGGCCCCTGATACAGGTGTCGATGGTTTCTTCGTTTCGTCTTCTAACGTAAAATTCTTGAACGGCCCTTCGCATGCTACAAGTCATGATTTTTATTGTACACTTTATGCTTACTCACACAGCCCGGGTGGTAAAACAGCTTCGGAATGCACGTCTTACATTGCGTAATCCAACTCTTGATCGCTTTTTTGCACGCCGAGCACCGATACTCGTCGTACTCACTGTCTCTTTCCATTGTTTCGGTCTATCCGTAAAGGCGGGCAATTTACCGACGCCAATATCGGAGCATACCGACTGTCATATATATCACTTGCTGCAGTTTGTCGAACTCACTTGTTCCACTAAATGTGTCTTCGTGGCAGCGATTATGGCCGCCCACACTTCGTTTGCCAGGTGAAAAAATTGTGACAAACGAAAACGTCGATATCTCTACGAATTCACTAGGTGCCAGCTTTTTTGTTATCTCAAAATGTTCCCCACGATAACGCGATCACATTGTTATAGTTTAACCACTATTACTGCACTTTATTCCACCGAATAATCCTCTCATAGACGGAGCGTCACCGAAACACGTCTGTCACGTCTGAGAGAGAGAGAGAGAGAGAGAGAGAGAGAGAGAGAGAGAGAGAGAGAGAGAGAGAGAGATGAGAGAGAGAGAGAGAGAGAGAGAGAGAAGAGAGAGATGAGAGAGAGAGAGAGAGAGAGAGAGAGAGAGAGAGAGAGAGAGAGAGAGAGAGAGAGAGAGAGAGAGAGAGAATTGTTTGTTTATTAGCACTTGGCTACAATAATAGTGCAAAACCTAGCTTGCAAATTACATAACGTTTCTGTTTACATATTAACTTTCATAACATTTCGTAGCTTATTTCTAAATACATTTAAACTTTCGCTGTCTCTGATATCCGCTGGTAGTGCGTTGAATTGTTGCACACCTTTATAGAAAATGTCTTTTTGTGCTGTGCCTGTTCTTCTGTACTCAACCGCAATTTGTCCTCTTTGACGTGTATTATAATTATGGTTGTCGCCTACATAATTTATTTTTCTCATCATCGCACTGGGCAGCATTCCATTCTTTAGTTTAAATAAAAATACATATATTATAATTAATCCTGTTTTTACATTCATCAAACTCAAAGCGTTACACATTATTTTGCTCGGCGTGTAGATAGAACATCGCAGGATCATCCTCATTGCTCTATTCTGACATGTCTGCAGTTGTTGGATTTCGGTCTCATTTATTCCTATAAGGAGTGTCGAACAGTACTCCATATGCGGTGCGATAATCGATTTATACAGGACACTTCTCGCGTATAAAGACAATTCAGCCCCTACTCTCCTTACAAATTGTGTTTTTTGGCTCATTTTCCTTACGATACCTTTTACATGCGCCTTAAACGATAAAACACTGTCAATAATCACACCCAGATACTTATATTCTTCGACTTGTTCAATCCTTTCATTGTTAATATAAATATTTGCACTTTCCGTTAAACTCTTACTTGCGCTATGCAGTAGCATAAATTTACATTTCTGTTCATTTAGTTTTAATTTATTAGCACACAGCCAGTTATATATCACATTCAATTGTCTATTTAAAATAAATTCAACGTTATCAACTCTACTGTTTTCTATATATACAATTGTGTCATCTGCGAACATTTTTATTGTGCATTTACCCCTAATATTAATGATGTCGTTTTATATATAAAATGAAGAGTAACGGTCCTAAGACTGTTCCCTGTGGAAACTCCATATTTATTTTCTCTAGGTTCAGATATTGTCCTGCGAATCTTACTTTTTGCATCTCCCATTTCTTCGAGCCATTCTATTACTTTTCCGTCAAATCCATATATTCTTAGCTTATTCACGAGAATTTTCCTATCAATGGTTTCAAAAGCTCTTCGGTAGTCTAGGAATACTACACCGATATATTTCTTCCTACTATTGAAACTTTCCATTCTGATATTGTACTCTGGAGAGCCGTCTCACACGAGTATGTGTTTCTAAATCCCGATTGATGTTCAGTTATTATGTTATTTCTTTCGCAGTATTCATCTATTTGTATTTTAATAATTTTCTCTAGTACTTTCTCGTAAATTGGCATAATATTAATCGGTCTAAGGTCTTTGGCACTATTTGATCCTATTACTTTAGGTATCGGGCAGATCATTGACGTTTTCCATTTGGAGGGGAATATACCGCATGTTAGTGACATATTAATAATATCTCGTAGTTCCTCGCCAAGATTTTTGTAGCCTTGTCTCATTACAGTTGTATTAATCCCTTCGTCGGTTCCTTTTTTGTCTTCTAAGTTATTTATAATTTATCAAGTCCTTCCTTACTGATTTCATAAAAATTGCTTAATTTGTATCGTACATTACATGTCATAGACTCACGGAAGTTTAAGTTAGTTGTCTTAATTCCACTAATTATCTCTTGTATGCTATTTATAAAATATTCATTTAATTTATTTGCTATTTCTTTATCGTTCTCATGTAAAATACCATTTATTATAATACCTTTTCTTTCGTCTTTATCATGCGTCTTTTTTATTATTTCAGTCTCATCGTTTTCCATAAATTATACGGGTCCCTCTTATATCTATCAATTTTCTCTAGGTAATAATTTTGCTTCCTTTCTCTAACTAGGCTAACCACATAGTTCCGCAGTCTTTTAAATTCTTGCCAAAGTATAGGTTCGTTTTCATCTATGGCTTCTTTGTATTTCTTGTCCCTACATTTCATAACTTGTAATATTTCATACGTAAACCATTTTTTCGTTTCCCATTTCAGAGGTATTTGTTTAATTTCTTCTGGTGCCAGTTCATTTAATGCACTAATAAGTGTTTCGACAAACCAGTTCGCCTTCATATTAACAACGGTACGATTATCCATAGAATCATTAAAATTTGTTTTTTCAGTTAAGCGTAATAATTCTCCAAAGGCATCCATATCCATATCCTTATAATTGCGTACATTAATTGTTTTATATCCTTTACTGTCATTATTATTATCTTGAATGGCAATACTAATTATCGCGTGGTCTGAAATTACTGGAGCATATAGTACTTTCGCACAACAATTCTTCATTTGAGTACACATGGTCTATAATCGTTTGTGATGTTTCGGTAATTCTTGTTGGTGTTCGCACATATTGTTTGTAACCCAGTCCTTGCATGAGATCTGTTATCCTTGTTTTATATACACTATTTCTTATCAAGTCTATGTTAAAGTCACCCACCACTATACTTTTATATTGTATTACTATATATTCACATACTTCATTCAAGTATTCAAGTAGTGCCGCATCACTAGAGCTTGGTGAGTGATAAAGTGTTGTAATGCACTGATTGCCTCTTTTGAATATACAATTCACTGTTAAAATCCATAGATTACGTTCGTATACTCTGTTCTCTATTATTTCAAATTTTATTTCTTTTTGTATGTATATAATAACGCCACCCGTTCTATTTGTTTCACTATTGCATCTTATAATGTTATATCCTGGGATATTAATTTCGTCATCACTAACATCATCTCCAATGTGAGTTTCGGTTAGACACACAACAATTGGTTTTTTTCTTTTTACTAATAGAGCTACCTGGTCTAAATGTGTGTATAGTCCTTGGGTGTTTAGAACTATAATACCGCGCTTAGTGTTATGCTTACTTATTATTGCTGGTTTACTGTTATGTAGTTGCTATTCCCTATTGTTGTATTTTGTTTTTTGTCTTTCTCTTTCCAGCGCTGTGATATAACACGGGCATCTACTATCGGTTGCTCTGTGGGCCATCTGCGCTGCGGTTGCATTTGTGTATGTTTGTCTCATAACGCAGTTGATGCACTTTTCCTCGTTACTATCGCAATCATGTGAATTGTGACTGCCGGCGCAATTCATGCAGCTTTCCTCTCTGTCGCAATCCCTCGCCATATGCCAAAAACCTCCACAGTTAAAACATCTCAGTACGCTGATATAGTCTGTAACCTTACATTTACGCCACCCGATATTCATTTTTTCGTTTTTCGTAATCTCCGCGTGCCACGTCGGGCTGAGTTCAACGATTGCCGTGATGTCATTAAATTTTTTCGTTATACTTTTTATGTATTATTCTCATTTGTGCTTCCGTTCCGTGTACATTTAACTCATTTTCATTCTGACTAACTATCGTGTTTAAAATCTCTTCATTATCATTCTGACTAACTATCGTGTTTAAAAT
>OZ010637.1:8408757-8433110 GCA_963932165.1 Pimpla rufipes
CTGCCTTGTATTCCATATTTATACAGTTGTGTATGATTATTTCTGTCTATCGTTTCAAAGCTCTCTTTAAGTCGACAAAAATCGCCCCAATTATTTTACCATCACTTAATTCTCTCTTCCAGCTCATTAACACTCTCTGTACAGCATCTTCACACGATCTCCCTACCCTGAATCCGTATTGCCTGTCCGTTAGTAATTCGTTTTTTTCCAAGTGTTCCGTGAGCTGGTCTTTTACTAATAGTTCCAACACTTTCTCGTATTGTGGGTAACATGTTAATTGGTCTGTATCGTCTGCCTTTTTTGTTTTGTCAATTTTTGGTATCGGAATTATCGCAGACTTTTTCCAATTTTTTGGGAATATTCCATCCTGTAGAGATCTTTTGTATATTTCCGTGATGTCTCTCCCCATAGCTTTGAACGCCCCCTTAAGAATACTTGTTGATATACCTCATGTGTCCCATTTTTACTTAGCAAATTGTTTATTATTTCATACACCATTTTCTGGTCTACTTCATGAAACATATCTATCTTCTTTTCTGTATACATATTTATCTCATTATATCTCCCTCTACTCTATCTATCCCGCTTACGATGTCCTCTATACTCTCTATATAATAACTATTAAAATTGTTTGCAATATCATTTCTGTTTTTGACCAACGTTTCTTTAAAATATATTCCATTTTCCCAGTCTATACTTCTTTCCTTCCCTGTATTAGGGTTTTCAGCGTTTTCCACATTTCAGAGCTATTATTTTTATTACCATCAATTTTCTTTTCATAGTATTCTTTTTTATTTTTCCGCAGTGCGGCGACTTACCTCATTTCTCTCATTTCTGTAATTCAACCAGTCGTTTTCATGTCCATTATCTTTCGCTATTTAAAGAGTTCATCTCTCTTTTTCATCCGTAAAATCAATTCGCTTGAGATCCATTTAACACCGTTATTTATTTCACTCAGTTTCGTCATTTTGTATGGAGCTTCTTCGTTTAGTACGTTAATTATTTTATTTATTATTTCGTCCGTAACATCATCAAGTTCTCTATTTTCTATGCTTAGATTTATATTTCTCCTATCCACCGATAACTTATTTACAAATGTGTCTATGTCAAAATGTTTAAAATCTCTTTTTCTATCATTCTATTTTTGTGCTTTACATTAAAATTAACTATCACATCCAGTATTGCATGGTCTGTTATTTTTGGTTCATCTCTCACTATTACTTCACACTTACAATTACTAAAAACCAGGTCGATTATTGTCTGTGTTCCCTGTTCTATCCTCGTGGCATTTTTTACATACTGCTTCATTCCTCTCTCCATAAATATCTGTTTGAGTTGTTTTGCGTAGAACGAGTTACCTCGCATGTCTATATTAAAATCACCAATACATATGCACTCCCCCATTTCGTATATTGCATCCGCAATTTCCTCGATAAATGCCATAAACTCCGCGTCACTCGAGCTCGGCGAGTGTATACCACTGCAATTACACCCACAAACGATTTTGTTTTGACCTGCAGAGCCACAGACCAACAGTTTCCTACAATTTTTCTATTACTTATTATTTATAATTTATCCCCTTTTTTATATATACTGCAACACCCCCGGTTTTTCTTGTTTCTCATCACACCTGACTATTGAGTACCCTGGTATATTAATCTCTGCATCATCAATCTCTTTCACAGTTCTTGTTTCAGTCAGTCCCAGCACTGTCGGTCGCAGAGGTTTAATCATGAGCTCCTCGATCTCATCTCTGTGCTTCGTTAAGCTACGCGCATTCACATAGAGAACCGTCCCTCGTTCACTACCGCGTCCTCTGACCTGCTCGTTGTTTTTCCCTCGCTAAAAAACAATTATACGATGGGCAGTTTTTGTTGTTTGTACCGTGATTTGCCTCACGCGGCTGCAGTTTCAGTCTCAGGGCGTGGTCTATGCAACTCGCGCATTTCCTCTCCTGAGCTTTACAGCTGTTTGTCTGGTGCTCCTCCGCGCACCTTCACACCGGACCTTTTTTTACAGTTTTTGGCTACGTGATAGTAACCCCAGCAGTTATAGCATTGGGTTACCGTCACGTAGTCAACGGCTCGGCATACTTTCCAGCCCACCTTCACTCTATTACTCTCAACCAAAGCCGCTCGCGTCTCCATATCAACCTCTAGGATAACCGTCATGTTCTTGTAATTGTCATACGTCCACTTTTTACCAACTTAACATACACCCCTTCGTTTCCAACCTGGATTTGGTTCTGTTCGCAAATCTTGTTAGTTAATTCGTCCTCTGTTAGTTTGCTTTCTTCGAGGTCAATACCGTAGATTTTTACTTTTGGTCTTCTCAGTGCCGGCGTTTTAACCGTGTAGCCCTGACCTAACTCGTTTGATACCAGCGTTTTCAGCTTGAGACGGTCTTTTTTCTTCCGCACATCCGATTATAACTTTTCCATTTTGTCCCGTTATTATTCTATTTACACTTATCCCCGCTTTTACAATGTCGATTTTTCCTTTAACCGTCCGCGCTGTTACCGCACTAGTCTGCACTTCAGTTGGTTCGATTACCACCGATCTTATCCTCCTCTCTCTGTTTACTACTGTTATTACAGCCGATGCATACGTTTGTTTGTATATTTCTCTCCTGTTTTCTCCCTGTCTACCAAACCCTACGCATTCGAGCCCTGTATTCCTATCTTTCGCTATCATTTCTTTCACCTCCTGTATCCCTCTTTGAATTCGTATCATCTCGTCGTTAAAATTCTATTCATTTCGTCCTTCATTTCTCTCATTTCTGCTTTCACTACTTCTTTTACCGCCTCTTTTATAGTATTTACAAACGCACTATTACCTAAGTTCTTCGTCCAGTCAAATATTTTATCAGCTTTTCATCCAGCGAACCCGCTTTTTTAACTTCTTCTTCTGTATCGTCGATTCTTCTTCGCTTTCTCTTCGCCG
Organism: Pimpla rufipes; assembly: GCA_963932165.1. NCBI lineage: Eukaryota > Metazoa > Arthropoda > Insecta > Hymenoptera > Ichneumonidae > Pimpla > Pimpla rufipes. Next base: position 8,411,700 of record OZ010637.1, read on the forward strand.
ATGCCGATGTCGGTGTCCTTGTTGCATTTCCTCGCCGCTTTCTCCTCCAGTAAGTTCCTCCATATCCGTGATTAGCTCAATTCGCCCCGGGCAGAGCACTAGCTCCTCATTTTCATCGTATGACGTGTGTATCTTTGCACAGCCATGGTGAAAGTATTTTTCGCACTTTGTACACAAAAAAGCCTTCGTTTCTCGGTTGTTTTTTGCCATTTGTGACATATCGGATAGCCCTTGCTTGCCATTCCGCTGTCAAACGCCGTGAATCCTGTGCTAGTTGTTCAGCCTCCTTGTCCTGTTTACCGGCCGAGTGGCCAGATTGCCACTCTCCTTGGGTTCGGGTAGTTGAGGGCGCCACCAGCGTTATCCCTAGGCCCGAAGTTCTCTCGACTGGCGCTTCCAACTGACCAGGCATCGGTGGGATAGCCGCTGTTATGCCTTGCGGCGCATGCGTAGTTGTGGTTGGGTCTTGGAAGCCGTGCAGAAGCAGAAGTGAGGTTAATAAATTGCCCACCTTTCGTCACCAATTGCAGCCGAGAACCGTCCACAATTCCCGAGCCGATTATTAGAGTCGAAAAGCAACAATTTGGCATGCTCACTTCTGAAACAAAATCGCCCGTAGGCAGGATGCGGCAGTATCTATGTTTCTTACTTGTAGGAGCGATAACAATGACAGTCTGCAGTACTCACGAGAGAGAGAGAGAGAGAGGAGAGAGAAGAGAGCGGAGAGAGAGAGAGAGAGAGAGAGAGGAGAGAGAGAGAGAGAGAGAGAGAGAGAGAGAGAGAGAGAGAGACAGAACAGCGAGAGAAGAGAGAGAAGAGTTAGAGACGAGAGGGTAGAGGGAGAAAGAGCGAGAGCAGAGAGAGAGAAGAGACCGAAGTGAGAGAGAAGAGAGAGAAGAGAGAGAAGAGAGAGAAGAGGGAGAAGAGAGAAGAGAGAGAAGAGAGAGAAGAGGGAGAAGAGTGAAGAGAGAGAAGAGAGAGAAGAGAGAGAAGAGAGAGAAGAGAGAGAAGAGAGCGGAGAGAGAGAGAGAAGAGCGAGAACAGACAGAAATGAGAGAAGACAGAGAAGACAGAGAAGAGCGAGAGAAGAGAGAGAAGAGAGCGAAGCGAGGTAATAGACAGACGAATGAGAAGAGAGAGTAGTGAAGGCAGAGAGGGAAGAGAGAAGAGTGAGAAGAGAAAGAAGAGCAAGAAGACAGACAGCTGTGAGAGAATAGAGAGACTAGAGAGGAAAAAGAGAAGAGACAGACGAGGAAGAAGCGAGAGAAGAGAGAGGCGAGAGAGCAGAGAGAGAAGAGAGAGAAGAGAGAGATAAGAGAGAATAGGATGAAGAACGAGAAGAGAGATAGAAGTGAGAGAGAGAAGAGAGAGAAGAGAGGGAGAGAGAATAGAGAGAGAATAGAGAGAGTAGAGAGAGAGAAGAGAGAGAAAAGGGAGAAAAGAGATATAGGGAAGTGAGAGAGACGAGAAAGAAGAGAGAGAAGAGCGAGAACAGAGAGAATTGCGAGAAGAGAGAGAAAAGAGACAAGAGAGAGAAGAGAGAGAAGAGAGAGAAGAGAGAGAAGAGAGAGAAGAGCGCGAAGAGAGAGAAGAGAGAGAAGAGAGAGAAGAGAGAGAAGAGAGAGAAGAGAGAGAAGAGAGAGAAGAGAGTGAAGAGAGAGAAGAGAGAGAAGAGAGAGAGAGAAGAGAGAGAAGAGAGAAAAGAGAGAGAAGAGAGAGGAGAGAGAAGAGAGAGAAGACAGCGAAAAGGGAGAGAAGAGATATAGAGAAGAGATATAAGGAACTGCGAGAGAAGAGATAGAAGAGAGAGAAGCGCGAGAACAGACAGAAATGATAGAAGACAAAGAAGAGCGAGAGCAGAGAGAGAGAAGAGAGAGAAGCGAAAGAAGAGAGAGAAGAGAGAGAAGAGAGAGAAGAGAGCGGAGAGAGTGAGAGAAGAGCGAGAACAGACAGAAATGAGAGCAGACAGAGAAGAGCGAGAGAAGAGAGAGAAGAGAGAGAAGAGAGCGAAGCGAGGGAATAGATAGACGAATGAGAAGAGAGAGAAGTGAAGGCAGAGAGGGAAGAGAGAAGAGTGAGAAGAGAAAGAAGAGCAAGAAGAGAGACAGCTGTGAGAGAATAGAGAGACTAGAGAGAAAAAAGAGAAAAGACAGACGAGGAAGAAGCGAGAGAAGAGAGAGGCGAGAGAGCAGAGAGAGAAGAGAGAGAAGAGAGAGATTAGATAGAATAGGATGAAGAACGAGAAGAGAGATAGAAGAGAGAGAAGAGAGGGAGAGATAATAGAGAGAGAATAGAGAGAGTAGAGAGAGAGAAGAGAGAGAAAAGGGAGGAAAGAGATATAGGGAAGTGAGAGAGACGAGAAAGAAGAGAGAGAAGAGCGAGAACAGAGAGAATTGAGAGAAGAGAGAGAAAAGAGAGAAGAGAGAGAAGAGAGAGAAGAGTTAGAAGAGAGAGAAGAGCGCGAAGAGAGAGAAGAGAGAGAAGAGAGAGAAGAGAGAGAAGAGTGAGAAGAGAGAGAAGAGTGAGAAGAGAGAGAAGAGTGAGAAGAGAGAGAAGAGTGAGAAGAGAGAGAAGAGATATAGGGAAGTGAGAGAGAAGCGAAAGTGGAGAGAGAAGAGCGAGAACAGAGAGAAATGAGAGAAGAGAAAGAAGTGAGAGAAGAGAGAAAAGAAAGCGAAGAGAGAGAAGAGAGAGAAGAGAGAGAAGAGAGAGAAGAGTGAGAAGAGAGAGAAGAGAGAGAAGAGAGCGAAGCGAGGGAATAGATAGACGAATGAGAAGAGAGAGAAGTAAAGGCAGAGAGGGAAGAGAGAAGAGTGAGAAGAGAAAGAAAAGCAAGAAGAGAGACAGCTGTGAGAGAATAGAGAGACTAGAGAGAAAAAAGAGAAGAGACAGACGAGAAAGAAGCGAGAGAAGGGAGAGCAGAGAGTGAAGAGAGAGGAGAGAGAGAAGAGAGAGAAGAGAGAGCAGAGAGAGAAGAGAGAGAAGAGAGAGATAAGTGAGAAGAGGATGAAGAGAGTGAACAGAGAGAAGAGAGATAGTAGTACGAGTGGAGAGAGAATACAGAGAAGAGCGATAAGAGAAAGAAGAGAGAGAAGAGAGAGAAGAGAGAGAGAAGAGAGAGAAGAGAGAGAAGAGAGAGAGAAGAGAGAGCGAGAAGAGAGACAAGAGAGACAAGAGAGATAAGAAAGAAAAGAGAGAGAAGAGAGAGATGAGACCGAAGAGAGAAGAGACCGAAGAGAGAAGAGACCGAAGAGAGAGACAAGAGAGAGAAGAGAGCGAAGAGAGAGAGAGAGAATAGAGAGAGAGAATAGAGAGAGTAGAGAGAGAGAGAAGAGAGAGAAAAGGGAGAAAAGAGATATAGGGAAGTAAGAGAGACGAGAAAGAAGAGAGAGAAGAGCGAGAACAGAGAGAATTGAGAGAAGAGAGAGAAGAGAGAGAAGAGAGAGAAGAGAGAGAAGAGAGAGAAGAGAGAGAAGAGGGTGAACAGAGAGAAGAGAGATAGTAGTGCGAGTGGAGAGAGAATACAGAGAAGAGCGATAAGAGAAAGAAGAGCGAGAAGAGAGAGAAGTTGAGAGAGAAGAGAGAGAGAGAAGAGAGACAAGAGAGACAAGAGAGAGAAGAGAGAAAAGAGAGAGAAGAGAGAGATGAGACTGAAGAGAGTGAAGAGAGAAAAGAGAGAGAAAAGGTAGGGAAGAGATATAGAGAAGAGATATAGAGAAGTGAGGGAGAAGAGAAAGAAGAGAGAGAAGAGCGAGAACAGAGAGAAATCAGAGAAGAGCGAGAAGTGAGAGAAGAGAGAGAGAGAGAGAAGACAGAGACGAGCGAGATAAGAGAGAGATCAGATAAGAGAGATAAGCGAGAGAAGAGAGGGAAGAGAGAGCAGAGAGGGAGGAGAGAGCAGAGAGGGAGGAGAGAGCAGAGAGGGAGGAGAGAGCAGAGAGTGAAGAGAGAGCAGAGAGATTGATTGATTGATTGATGTTTATTTATGCCCTAGTTTCTGTAACGGCCCGTCTTCATATAAGAAGACGATTCGAATGAGAGAAAAGTATAGGTGACATTAGCGCAGTGGTTAGCGCTCTGACTACGGAATGAACATTCTGGGTTCGAGTCCCGGAGATCACCATATCTTTTCTCTCTTCGAAACTTCGCCAACTCATCTGCACGACCATCCTACACACATCCCCGAATTTTCGGCACAGCCGTTACATGGTGTCAGAAGTTTTCGGGCCCACGATCCCCAATTGCGCCTTTGTACCGACGGAGGCGTACAGATGACCCCGGCCTGGCACTGAAGAGCTGCACCGCGGGACTCAACACGGCCGAGGGAAGAGGTCCGACGATGGAGATAGGCTTCGCGAGATCTACGACGCTCCACTGCAATCGCGTAACAGGCTACCTGCTCTGCACCTTGTACCGATGGAGCGCAGCGTCTCCCCTGCAATCGCGTAATCGGACACCCGCTCTGCCCAGTCGACGAGGACGTCGAGTTCACTAAGGGGGAGTGTGTAACGGCCCGTCTTCATATAAGAAGACGATTCGAATGAGAGAAAAGTATAGGTGACATTAGCGCAGTGGTTAGCGCTCTGACTAAGGAATGAACATTCTGGGTTCGAGTCCCGGAGATCACCATATCTTTTCTCTCTTCGAAACTTCGCCAACTCATCTGCACGACCATCCTACACACATCCCCGAATTTTCGGCACAGCCGTTACATTTCCTTTGGGGCAAGTTGGTACAAAAAAGATAACAGAAAATATAAATTTCGATTCAACAGAAAGTAAAGATGAAGTAGCAGATTAAAAATAAAAATACATGTGAATTAACCTAGGAGTAACGACTAACAAAAATAAATGTGTATAACGCGCGGATTACAAAAATAAAGTAAACGTAAATAGTAATATAAGTAAAAATACATTAATAATAAATCATATAAGAAATATAAATATCTATATCAAGAGAGTGCATCGCGATGCTCTTCTCTCTGTCGCTTAGAGTTTTGTTCGCTGTGAATCCAAGGACTATCAATGTTCCGCAAGCTCAGTGGATAGGAGATGGGAAAAAAGCGCTTTTTTAAAGATAGGCAGGGAAGGTAATGAGGTCAGGGAAGTAGGTAGTGAATGCCAGAGGTAAATGGAGGAAAGCAAAAATGAGTTACGATAGGTCACTGTGCGATGAGGAGGAACCCGAAACTCGAGTATTTGCGCAGCAGCGCGTGATGGCCTGTGACTAGACTGCGGAACATAATCACGAGAGATGTAACTAGGTCACCTTAGATATTTGACCTGGTACGTGAGACTGGCCAGGAAATAGAGGCGCCGATTTTTTACCGACAGCCATTTGAGCTGGTGGCGTAACGGTGTGATATGGTCATCACGTCTCAGATCGAAGATGAACCTAATGCAGCAGTTCACTAGTCGTTGCAGTTTGATGTCGAGTTCTTCGGTTAGGTTGTGGTAAACTAGGCAGCAATAATCAATGATCGGAAAGATGAGAGATGTGACTAGCTTGATCTTTAGCTCCCTGGACAGCGCATTTTTGTGATGCTTGAGTCTAAAAAGCGTGTGGTGAACTCTTTGCGATACACTCTGAATGTGGCTTCTCCAAGACAAGTTTGAAGTGATAATTACTCCTCGATTCCGTGCTTGCGAGGTAAATGGTAAGTTTACACCATTCACTTTTATTGGAGTTAGGGAATTGATATTAATCGAAGCAACGAACGGTGTGCTGCCCAATATCATAACCTTAGACTTAGAGAGATTAAGCGACAGTCCGTTTTCGGTGGCGTAGTTGAATATGGCTTCAGCATCTTGAGATATAGAATTCAAGGCATGTGCGAGCTGAGCTGGATAACAGTTCAAATAAATTTGCGTATCGTCCGCAAAGATTATGTGTTTGGAATGAGTTAAACATTTTGAGATATCATTTATGAAGAGTGAAAATAATAAAGGCCCGAGCACGGATTCCTGCGGAACGCCTGCGTTAATTCTTTGAAGCTGCGATTTGTTGTTATTCTCATCTATAACTGTCTGAGACCGATCGGTGAGATAGGAAAAGAACCAGGCAAGTGCAGAAGAAGAAATTCCGAGGTCGTGAAGCTTCGCCAGGAGCCGCGAATGAGATACCGTGTCGAATGCCTTGCTGAAGTCGAAAAGAATTAAGTTCGTTAGCTGTCTGTTATCGATGTTTTTCCTGACGTCGTCACATAGTCTCAACAAAGCTGTTTGAGTGCTGAATGATTGCCTATAGCTCGATTGATAGGGATCCAGAATGTTGTTGTCTTCAATGTATTTAACCAGTTGTTGATGGACAATTTTTTCGAAAATTTTCGAGGCTTCTGAGAGATTGGAAATTGGGCGTGTGTCAGACGGCGAGATCGGGGAAGGAATTTTAGAGAGTGGTCGCACAAGGGCGATTTTCCACACACTTGGAAACACTGAGAGCTCGATGGATTTATTATAAAGCGACGTGAGCAAGGGTGCAATTTCGTTGAAAGCCGTGCGAATGCCGAAAAGGGGAACACCGTCATAACCGGACGCATACGAGTGCAGTGGCATGGAGGTAATGTGTTTAAGGACAATGTCCGATGATATTGGCGAAAAATCGAATGACTGATTCGAAGTAGAAGGAATAGAGATAATCTCTGCCAACTCCTCACGTGTGCAGGGCGGATTCTTAGTTGAAATAGAAACGTAGAAGGAGTTGAGCTCATCTGGCGTGAAGAATTGGAGCGGAGAAGTAAGATTGGACTTGACGAGTCCTAGTCGTGCCAGCTCCTTCCATATTTTTGACGGATCGGTAATAAGATTTAAGCAACTTAGGTGATAGGTACTCTTTGCCTGTTTAACATCCTCAGTAATTCTGTCTCTCACGTCTCTGAATATCGCAAATCTGAGTGCATCTTGTGAACGTTTCGCCAGACGATATAGGTGATCCCGCTCCTTCATCCTTAACTTTAGACTCACTGTAAGCCAAGGCGCAGGGGGCCTTGAGATTTTGAACTTGCACAGAGGAGCGTGTATATCCAGAGCCGAAAGGATTGTGTCGGAAATGAAGGATGTGAGAAGATCGATGTCGCTCTGCGAATCACAGTCACAGATTGCTGACGAGTCGACGGCAGACACGGAGTCGCTTACCGTTTGGCAAAAACGCGTCTCGTTAAAATCTTTAAATTTCCTCCTAACTAACTTGGGCGGTGTGTACATAGGTGCATCGAATAGTATTGTAAGTTCGAGAAGGTCGTGTCCAGCTATAAATGGCACGTCTGATTTGACAAAGTTGGTGATTTTGTCTTGACTATCAATTATGAATAAATCTAAGAGCGAGTCTGAATTTTCTGTGTGAAAGGTCGCTTCATTGAAGATAAGATGCAGTGAAATCGACTCGGCGAAATCGCGTAGCGCACGAGATTTGTAATTGTCTTGGAGTAGATTGCAATTGAAGTCCCCGGCTAGAATAACGTTTTTGTACGCATGCAAGTGCGTTGTAATAGTGGCATTTAAATCTTCGAAGAAGCGACCTTCGGGACGGCGATAGATGGAACCAAAGAGCAACACGTCGTTGTTTGGAGAGCGAATGTCGAGGAGTAAGAATTCTATCTGGTTTTAAAATTCATTAGGAGATGCAGCTACAATTCTGACCTTGAGCGACTTATGAATATAACACGCGACACCGCCGCCAATTTTGCCGATTCGATCATTACGAATGATAAAGTACTCGGAAATACGCAAGAGATCGTCGGGAATATTCGGATGAAGCCATGTTTCGGCAATGGAGATTACGTGAAAATTTTTTGATTCAAAATGATGACGTATTTGATCAACGTGACCCAATAGAGAATTCGCGTTGAATTGGGCGATTCGTAGATTGCTCGATTTGGAAAAACACGAATCGCGAGCCTTATCACTGGTAGGAGCTGGATTACGCAGTCAGGCGATTTTCGCAAGATAATCGCTTGATTCAATGTGAACGATAGGCGTGCCATTGTCGCGACGAGCGAAAATGCAGCCCGATCGAACCCAGACGTATTTCCATGAGGTCGCGGCGGCCTTAGCTTTTGTTTGACGAAAAAGATTATAAATTTCGCTGGAAAGGAGTTCGTTCACATTGATTTGACCTGGCATTCCATTCGCAAAAACCTCACTGACTTTTAGATTGGGCTTGCTGCGTTTCTTCGGGAGAATAAAATCGCGCACTTGTGGTGACTTGAGCGTTATTACAAATGAGATCGAGGTATTCGAGCTCTGCACTTCTCGCGACGTCCCTGGCGCAGGATGCGTGGCTGCTTTTTTCTGAAGAACACGCACACCCAAAATATCAGTCGTGAGGTTAGAAATTTCTAATGCGTCAAAAATCATGGGTGCAATCTCGAGAGGGGAAAGTTCAATTTCACTCGGAACTCTCGCTAGGATGATCTCGGCAGCAACGGAGGCTGAATTGGATTTTGCTGGATTATTTTGACAGTAAACTCTGTGTGAGAGGGACCGAACTTCATGTCTTAGATTGTTGATTTCGTCGTCGTGAGATATGAGCTTCTCCCTGATTTCGGGGATACACTCAAGGCTTTGCTTGATCTCATTATTAATCTTCGTCTGTTGTTCGAAACCCGAGTTGACTTTTGCACTCAACGCAGCATTCGACGCTTTAATTTCATCGTTGATGGTGGATTGTTGGGCCATACACGAATCTAGTTTCGAATTGAGCGCGGTATACGAGTTATTAATCGTGTCTAGCTTTTGCAGAATAATCGATAATTGATCACTGGTGCTCGGATTATTATACGAAGGAGTCGGCGTTGCGGGCGGAGTGCGAGCGATGTTCGGCATTGTGCCTGCGCTTACTCGCGACGGAGTGACGGATAATGAAAACGCGTGTGAAAAGTAAAAATTACAACATGCGTTCGCTGATCTGTAAGTTATGTATGTTTTTCCGCAGCCAGGGTGAAAAGTGCTTGAGCACGTAGGACACGATACATAATTAGTGGCAATACGCTTACTGCATTTGAGACACAGAGGCTGAGACATGCGAGAAATAATTAATCATTCAGCGAACCAAGCGCGTGTGTCCCGGGCTCGAAATATGACAGTTGGTCGGTAAATAGGTGAGGCTACACAATGATAACAGCAGCGTGTGTGCGAATGCTCCTTTTGCGTGTGCACTAAAGTCCCTGACCGACGTAAACACTCACGGTATAGATGGCTGGTTGAGTGTGTACGCCCGCCCGTGGGAGTGTATGCGAGCGACAGTCGACGAAACAAAGTAAACAAACGATGTGCTGATGTACATGTGTTCGAGTGTCTGTACGATCTTGATGCCTGAGATGGTGAAAAGTAGGGAAGCGAGACGGCGCGTTGACTCACCGGTGCTCGTGATTGTAGCAGAACTCGCTCCGTGGGGAATCAGCTGAGCAACCAGTGTTATAGTTTCATTTCGATGTGGACGAAGCCGAAGTTCTCGAAACCCCAGTTAGTGTCGTCGAAGTCCCCAGTGCGCGGCGTGCCAGTGACAATCGACAGTGTAATCGAACGTAGATCAGACAGCCTCCATCTACGTGAATAAGCGGTGTTCTTGGGTCAAGCCATCCAAAAGGAGCGCATGCGTCGTGATCACTCCGCGAGAACGAGACAGCACTGGCGAGCGTGGGGCAATATGGTCCACAATGGCGGCTACGAAATCTGACGACCCGTTGGCTTTTCCATCCGATAATAATTGCTTCGCCGAAAGTAAAAGATCGGGGATTATATTTGCGGATGGAAAAGCGTTATTTTGGCCCGCTTTAGGCTGCAACAAAAACGCCCGAGGGCAAGTGGCGGCAGAAGAATTCGTGGTGAAAGATGGAGCGATTGACAGAGCGTGTTGAGGTACTCACAGAGAGAAGAGAGAGAAGAGAGAGAAGAGAGAGAAGAGGGAGAAGAGAGAGAAGAGAGAGAAGAGAGACAGCTGTGAGAGAATAGAGAGACTAGAGAGAAAAAAGAGAAGAGACAGACGAGGAAGAAGCGAGAGAAGAGAGAGGCGAGAGAGCAGAGAGAGAAGAGAGAGAAGAGAGAGATAAGAGAGAATAGGATGAAGAACGAGAAGAGAGAGAAGAGAGGGAGAGAGAATAGAGAGAGAATAGAGAGAGTAGAGAGAGAGAAGAGAGACAAAAGGGAGAAAAGAGATATAGGGAAGTGAGAGAGACGAGAAAGAAGAGAGAGAAGAGCGAGAACAGAGAGAATTGAGAGAAGAGAGAGAAAAGAGAGAAGAGAGAGAAGAGAGAGAAGAGAGAGAAGAGAGAGAAGAGCGCGAAGAGAGAGAAGAGCGCGAAGAGAGAGAAGAGAGAGAAGAGAGAGAAGAGAGAGAAGAGAGAGAAGAGAGAGAAGAGAGAGAAGAGAGAGAAGAGAGAGAAGAGAGAGAAGAGAGAGAAGAGAGAGAGTAGAGAGAGAGAAGAGAGAGAAAAGGGAGAAAAGAGATATAGGGAAGTAAGAGAGACAAGAAAGAAAAGAGAGAAGAGCGAGAACATAGAGAATTGCGAGAAGAGAGAGAAGAGAGAGAAGTGAGAGAGAAGAGAGAAAAGAGAGAGAAGACAGCGAAAAGGGAGAGAAGAGATATAGAGAAGAGATATAGGGAACTGAGAGAGAAGAGATAGAAGAGAGAGAAGCGCGAGAACAGACAGAAATGAGAGAAGACAGAGAAGAGCGAGAGACGAGAGAGAGAAGAGAGAGAAGCGAGAGAAGAGAGAGAAGAGAGAGAAGAGAGCGAAGCGAGGGAATAGATAGACGAATGAGAAGAGAGAGAAGTGAAGGCAGAGAGGGAAGAGAGAAGAGTCAGAAGAGAAAGAAGAGCAAGAAGAGAGACAGCTGTGAGAGAATAGAGAGACTAGAGAGAAAAAAGAGAAGAGACAGACGAGAAAGAAGCGAGAGAAGAGAGAGCAGAGAGTGAAGAGAGAGAAGAGAGAGAAGAGAGAGAAGAGAGAGAAGAGAGAGAAGAGAGAGAAGAGAGAGAAGAGAGAGAAGAGAGAGAAGAGAGAAAAGAGAGAGAAGAGAGAGAAGAGAGAGAAGATAGAGATGAGCGAGAAGAGGATGAAAAAATAGAAGAGAGATAGAAGAGAGAGAATAGAGAGAAGAGAGAGCAGAGAGAGAGAAGAGAGAGAAGAGAGCGGAGAGAGAGAGAGAGAGAGAGAGAGAGAGAGAGAGAGAGAGAGAGAGAGAGAGAAGAGAGGGAAGCGTGAGAATAGAGAGAAGAGAGAGAAGATTCAGAGAAGATTGAGAGAGAGAAGAGAGAGAGACAGAACAGCGAGAGAAGAGAGAGAAGAGAGAGAGACGAGAGGGTAGAGGGAGAGAGAGCGAGTGCAGAGAGAGAGAAGAGACCGAAGTGAGAGAGAAGAGAGAGAAGAGAGAGAAGAGAGAAAAGAGAGAGAAAAGGGAGGGAAGAGATATAGAGAAGAGATATAGAGAAGTGAGGGAGAAGAGAAAGAAGAGAGAGAAGAGCGAGAACAGAGAGAAATCAGAGAAGAGCGAGAAGTGAGAGAAGAGAGAGAGAGAGAGAGAGAGAGAAGACAGAGAAGAGCGAGATAAGAGAGAGATCAGATAAGAGAGATAAGCGAGAGAAGAGAGGGAAGAGAGAGCAGAGAGGGAGGAGCGAGCAGATAGGGAGGAGAGAGCAGAGACTGAAGAGAGAGCAGAGAGAGAAGAGAGAGAAGAGAGAGAAGAGGGAGAAGAGAGAGAAGAGAGAGAAGAGAGACAGCTGTGAGAGAATAGAGAGACTAGAGAGAAAAAAGAGAAGAGACAGACGAGGAAGAAGCGAGAGAAGAGAGAGGCGAGAGAGCAGAGAGAGAAGAGAGAGAAGAGAGAGATAAGAGAGAATAGGATGAAGAACGAGAAGAGAGATAGAAGAGAGAGAGAGAGAAGAGAGAGAAGAGAGGGAGAGAGAATAGAGAGAGAATAGAGAGAGTAGAGAGAGAGAAGAGAGAGAAAAGGGAGAAAAGAGATATAGGGAAGTGAGAGAGACGAGAAAGAAGAGAGAGAAGAGAGAGAAGAGAGAGAGAAGAGAGAGAAGAGAGAGAAGAGAGAGAAGAGTGAGAAGAGTGAGAAGAGATATAGGGAAGTGAGAGAGAAGCGAAAGTGGAGAGAGAAGAGCGAGAACAGAGAGAAATGAGAGAAGAGAAAGAAGTGAGAGAAGAGAGAATAGAGAGAGAAGAGAGAGAAGAGAGAATAGAGAGAGAAGAGAGAGAAGAGAGAGAAGAGGGTGAACAGAGAGAAGAGAGATAGTAGTGCGAGTAAAGAGAGAATACAGAGAAGAGCGATAAGAGAGAGAAGAGAGAGAAGAGAGAGAGAAGAGAGACAAGAGAGACAAGAGAGACAAGAGAGAGAAGAGAGAAAAGAGAGAGAAGAGAGAGGTGAGACCGAAGAGAGAGAAGAGACCGAAGAGAGAGACAAGAGAGAGAAGAGAGCGAAGAGAGAGAGAGAGAGAGAGAGAGAATAGAGAGAGAATAGAGAGAGTAGAGAGAGAGAAGAGAGAGAAAAGGGAGAAAAGAGATATAGAGAAGTAAGAGAGACGAGAAAGAAGAGAGAGAAGAGCGAGAACAGAGAGAATTGAGAGAAGAGAGAGAAGAGAGCGAAGAGAGAGAAGAGAGAGAAGAGAGAGAAGAGAGAGAAGAGAGAGAAGAGAGAGAAGAGAGAGAAGAGAGAGAAGAGTGAGAAGAGAGAGAAGAGATATAGGGAAGTGAGAGAGAAGCGAAAGTGGAGAGAGAAGAGCGAGAACAGAGAAAAATGAGAGAAGAGAGAGAAGAGAGAGAAGAGAGAGAAGACAGCGAAAAGGGAGAGAAGAGATATAGAGAAGAGATATACGGAACTGAGAGAGAAGAGATAGAAAAGAGAGAAGCGCGAGAACAGACAGACGAATGAGAAGAGAGAGAAGTGAAGGCAGAGAGGGAAGAGCGAAGAGTGAGAAGAGAAAGAAGAGCAAGAAGAGAGACAGCTGTGAGAGAATAGAGAGACTAGAGAGAAAAAAGAGAAGAGACAGACGAGAAAGAAGCGAGAGAAGAGAGAGCAGAGAGTGAAGAGAGAGAAGAGAGAGAAGAGTGAGGCGAGAGAGCAGAGAGAAAAGAGAGAGAAGAGTGAGAAGAGATAGAAAAGGGAGAGAAGAGATATAGGGATGTGACAGAGTAGCGAAAATGGAGAGAGAAGAGCGAAAATGGAGAGAGAAGAGCGAGAACAGAGAGAAATGAGAGAAGAGAAAGAAGTGAGAGAAGAGAGAAAAGAGAGAGAAGAGAGAGAAGAGAGAGAAGAGGGTGAACAGAGAGAAGAGAGATAGTAGTGCGAGTGGAGAGAGAATACAGAGAAGAGCGATAAGAGAAAGAAGAGAGAGAAGAGAGAGAAGAGAGAAAAGAGAGAGAAGAGAGAAAAGAGAGAGAAGAGAGAGAAGAGACCGAAGAGAGAGAAGAGAGAAAAGAGAGAGAAAAGGGAGGGAAGAGATATAGAGAAGAGATATAGAGAAGTGAGGGAGAAGAGAAAGAAGAGAGAGAAGAGCGAGAACAGAGAGAAATCAGAGAAGAGCGAGAAGTGAGAGAAGAGAGAGAGAGAGAAGACAGAGAAGAGCGAGATAAGAGAAAGATCAGATAAGAGAGATAAGCGAGAGAAGAGAGGGAAGAGAGAGCAGAGAGGGAGGAGAGAGCAGAGAGGGAGGAGAGAGCAGAGAGTGAAGAGAGAGCAGAGAGAGAAGAGAGAGAAGAGAGAGAAGAGGGAGAAGAGAGAGAAGAGAGAGACGAGAGACAGCTGTGAAAGAATAGAGAGACTAGAGAGAAAAAAGAGAAGAGACAGACGAGGAAGAAGCGAGAGAAGAGAGAGGCGAGAGAGCAGAGAGAGAAGAGAGAGAAGAGAGAGATAAGAGAGAATAGGATGAAGAACGAGAAGAGAGATAGAAGAGAGAGAGAGAGAGAAGAGAGAGAAGAGAGGGAGAGAGAATAGAGAGAGAATAGAGAGAGTAGAGAGAGAAGAGAGAGAAAAGGGAGAAAAGAGATATAGGGAAGTGAGAGAGACGAAAAAGAAGAGAGAGAAGAGCGAGAACAGAGAGAATTGAGAGAAGAGAGAGAAGAGAGAGAAGAGAGAGAGAGAGAGAGAGAGAATAGAGAGAGAATAGAGAGAGTAGAGAGAGAGAAGAGAGAGAGAGAGAGAGAGAATAGAGAGAGAATAGAGAGAGTAGAGAGAGAGAAGAGAGAGAAAAGGGAAAAAAGAGATATAGGGAAGTAAGAGAGACAAGAAAGAAGAGAGAGAAGAGAAAGAATATAGAGAATTGAGAGAAGAGAGAGAAGAGAGAGAGAAGAGAGAAAAGAGAGAGAAGAGAGAGGAGAGAGAAGAGAGAGAAGACAGCGAAAAGGGAGAGAAGAGATATAGAGAAGAGATATAGGGAACTGAGAGAGAAGAGATAGAAGAGAGAGAAGCACGAGAACAGACAGAAATGAGAGAAGACAGAGAAGAGCGAGAGAAGAGAGAGAGAAGAGAGAGAAGCGAGAGAAGAGAGAGAAGAGAGAGACGAGAGCGAAGCGAGGGAATAGATAGACGAATGAGAAGAGAGAGAAGTGAAGGCAGAGAGGGAAGAGAGAAGAGTCAGAAGAGAAAGAAGAGCAAGAAGAGAGACAGCTGTGAGAGATTGATTGAGATTGATTGATTGCGATTTATTTAGCCACTCGGCTACTGTGCATTCTGCGACTCTGCGCTACATTTCCATTTCATCCTCCTTCTCGTTTTCTACATTCCGCCGTCTTACATCTATTACATGTTCGCTTATATACTACCCTATCATTATGCCATTTTCCACGTTCATTCCTCACACCTCAACATTTTCTTTAACATACAGGCTTACGCCTCTTTTAAAATTCCGCTCGCTCGCTTCTTCCTTAACTTCCTTAGGCAGTTTATTATACCACTGCAGTCCGCTGTACGTGATTGATTTCTCTGCTGTGCGCGTTCTACAAAAATCCACATTTACATCATTCCGACTTCTTGTATTATAATTGTGTTTCTCTCCGACTTTTTTTACGAGACGATTTAAGTACTCTGGGCCAGTTCCGTTTATCATTCTGCGCACCATAACACATACATTATAAACCATTCTTTGCCTCACCGACATAAAGCACAAGGTTTCCAACATGCACCTTATAGGTGTATATCTATTGCACCCCAGCACAGCCCGCATCGCCCTGTTCTGTGCCCGCTGAAGTACCTCCATACAACCATCGTTTAAGTTTAACATTAATGTGTTACAGTATTCAAAATGTGGGGCAATAATTGTTTTATATACTGTCAGCCGCGTGTACATTGTCACCGTTTTTCTAATTCTATACAAAAAATTTACTTTCTTTGCCACTTTCTTAGCAACATATTCCGCGTGAGCATTGAATGACAGGTTTTCATCAATTATTACACCCAGGTATTTCGTCTCCACAACTTCTTCAACCTTTTCGCTTCCTATTACAATATTACATCTATTTGCTATTATTTGTTTCCTCGGGTCTCTTATTAGCATAAAATTAGTTTTTTTAACATTTATTTTCAAAGAATTTATTTTCAACCATTTAGCTATTTCATTAAGATCATAATTTATTTTTGTCTCAATTTCATCCACGTTGTCGTGATTTGTGTGTATTATCATATCATCTGCGAACATACTACATCGACAATATTTCAATTTGTTAACGATATCGTTAACATATATTATAAATAACAAAGGTCCTAAGACAGACCCTTGGGGCACACCATGTTCCACAGCTGCCTCTGCTGATAACGTCTGCATGTATTTTGTTTTCTGCTTTCTGTTAGTTAAATAAGACTCAATCCACTGTATAACCCTGCCACCTATTCCATATCTCCGTAATTTTTTGACTAGCCTTTTTCTACTTACTGACTCAAACGCTCTTTTAAAATCTATGTACACGACTCCAATCATCTCACTTTTATCTAGTTGTTCTCTCCATTCTGTTAAAGTTTTTTGTAGTGCCGATTCACACGATAATCCTGTTCGGAATCCGGATTGCTCTTCCACTAATATCGCATTTGTCTCTATATATTGTAATAATTGTTTTTTAACTACCTGTTCTAAGACTTTCTCGTATATTGGTAATATATTGATGGGTCTGTATTCCTCCGCTTTCAGGCTTCCTTTAATTTTTTGTATAGGTACTATAGTCGAAGTCTTCCATTTATCCGGAAAATTGCCTTCTGTAAGCGTTTTATTGATCAAAGTCATGATAATCTTACTGTCTGCTTTCCACGTACTTTTCAAAATTTCAGTTGTTATTCCCTCTTCCGTTCCTTTTTTGTTTGGTAAATTATGTATTATAGTATCCATTTCTTTGTCTGTGACTATTTAAAACTTATCAAACATTATTTCCATGCATTTATCATTTTCATTATTCTCATTATGTTCTTCTTCGCTTATTATACCTATATCTCCTACTATATCATCAATACTTTTTATAAAAAATTCATTAAATTTTTTCGCTATATCCTTTGTATCTGTACTTTTTACTCCATCAAATATAATACCACGATTGTTGCTCATTTGCTTATTTGTCCCGATCAGTTCTTTCATTGCTTTCCACATTTTTTTCGAGTCGTTTTTACATTCATCGATTTTATTTTCATAATATTCTTTTTTGCTACTTCTTAGTACTTGTACCGTTTTGTTCCTACTTTCTTTGTACTTATTCCAGTCTTTCTCTTTATACGCCTTATCTCGATTGTCAATGGCATTTTGTACTCTTGTTGTAAACCATGGTTTATTTGTCCACTTTTGTTTAATAATTTTATTTTTCAGCGGAGCAATCTCGTCAAGACTTTGTGTTATCACAGTTACCATATTATCAGCAATTCTATTCACATCCGTTTCGTCGTAATATTTTATATTCTCTACATTTTTCTGAAGTATCATTTTAAAGTTATCGTCATTAAATTGTTTATAGTCGCGGGTTATTATCGTGTTTACTTCGTTATTGTTGTCATCCTTATGATCTATATCTACTCTAATTATTTGGTGATCTGTTATCTTTGGTGTAGTTATAACTTCTGTCTGTATATAAAAATTTGAGAATACTAAGTCTATTATCGTTTCCGAGTTTTCTGTTATTCGTGTCGGTTCATTTACATATTGCTTTAGTCCCAACCGTATTAAATTTCTTTCTAGCCTCCCTGAGTATCCAGTCTTTTTATTAAAATCGATGATAAAATCTCCTACTAATACTACATGTCCTAACTCATCCAGTTTCTCACATTCTTCCGTTACCGTATCTATAAATACTCCATTGCTTGCACTTGGCGAGTGATATGTATTACAAATAATAGTGTCACTATACTTGCAACCATTTAATTTTATTGTGCTTATCCATACGTTCTGTTCTATACTTTTATTCGTTATTTCCTCATACTGTATATTTTTATTTACATACGTTATTACTCCTCCAGTTCGACTGTTATTTGTATCACATCTTATTATTTCATAGTTGTCTATCTTAATCTCAAAGTCATTAATCTCTTCAGTAATGTGAGTTTCCGTCAGACACACAATTTCTGGTTTCCATTTCATCACCATCTGCTCGATTTCATCTTTATGTTTCAGATATCCTTGCGCATTCAGTAATATCAAAAAGGTTTACCGCATTTTCGCTTTGCTAGTTGCTATTCATTACAATATAGTATATTTTTGCTTGCTCTATCTACCGCTCTTTTATACGCTTCACACCTGACGTCCGTGGCTTCGAGAGATACATTTAAGTCGTCGAGATTATACTTTCCAGCCATCTCGATACAGTTTATACATTTCTTAATTTCGCTTGTACAGTCCTCTTCCTCGTGGTTTCCCGCACACCACCGTCTACAGCACGTATAGTTTCTGCACTCTTGTGCGGTGTGATTATAACCGTAGCAATTGAAACAACGTAGCACACTGACATAGTCATACACCCGGCATATTTTCCATCCCACAATCATTTTTCCCTTTTCCACCAATCGTTTGTGAGTCGTCGGGTCGACTTCAAATAGCGCTGATCTCTCGCTGCCTCTTGTTCGCATGATTTTTATCACTTTCATGTTATAATCCGCTCTTTCGGTGTCTAGCTTATTTTGTGAACCAATTTTTGTTACTAGTTCCTCACCCGTTATATTATCCAAGTCTTCCTCTATACTAGTCACCTTTATTTTTGGCAATTTTCGTTTTGGCACCTTTACCGTATATTTATCACCCTAGATTCTTTGACAATTCCTCTCTTAACTTCACTTGATCTTCCTTCCTTTGCATGTTCAGTATAATACTGCCTTTCGGCCCTCTTGCTATCCTGTCTACTCCTACGTCCGAGTGTCATAATATCAACCGTTTTTTTTTATCGCCACTTTCCGTTTCTCCGCTTGTTTGCTCTTCTATTGGCGCTACAATTACCCTATCTTTTGCACTTGCCTTAGCTTTCTCCGCGTAGGTTTTTTTTAACGCTTTCTTCAACCGGTTTTTTTAGTTGTTTTTTGCACAGTTCCTTCGTTCGTCTCATTCCCTGCTTCTAGCTCGCTTCTAGTCCTACTTATTTCTTTACCTACTTCATCACGTATCATTTTTTTTGTACTTTTCATTATTTCCTTCACGCTTTTACTCAGTTCGTTGATGAAGACTGCCTTTATTTGATCAGTCTCAGTTTTTACAATACGTCTTATATTCTCACTTAATGTCTCGCAATCTATTTGTTTATTTTTTTAGTTCTACCATACCAGCTAGCATATCATCTATTTTTTTCCCTACTGCCATTTCCTCTTCCTTTTTGTTGCCTTCTTCTTCTTCATCTCCATCATCTTCTGTTTTCATCTTTTTCTTCTTCTCTGAGTCTCTTCAATCTTCTCTCTTCTCCGTTATCCGCATTGGTAGATTTCCTTAATCGTGTTTCTATTTTGCCCGTACATTTGACCAGTTCGTTGTTTGAGTTAAACACCTTGTGGACTGCCGCGCAACTCTGATGGTATTGTTTTAAACAATACATGCATTCATAGTAGGTTTTCACTATCGTAAGTCCACATTTATGACACTTCACTACCTTATTCATCACGACCAAATTATTGTCGATTCGTTTAAGTAATTCGGTCATTAATTCGGTAGATTAAGATTAAGAGGCGGTCATCATTTGGGACTTAAGTATCGCAACCCTCAGGCACGAGTACTAGTCGCTGACCTCCAAGGTAATTAAAGGTACCAGGTGTCTGGACCCTTCCAGTGTTGCACTGTATATTTCCGGTGGTCCGGGTCTCGTTTATCCATTATAAACTGGCCCAGCAGAATTATGGTAATATTACCCGGCTGCATCGATGGTCAGATTTGTAGGGGAGCCGCAGTTTGATTGTCACTGGTTGAGCCCTGGAGCCCCGAGATGGTTGTCACTGCCCGTTCCAAGATGGCCGCGCCCTCAAACTGTCAGTTTACCGAAATTGTCGATGTTTTTGTCACCAACTACGTTCACTATGTAGTCAAATTGATATAAAATTTTATATGGGCGTAAAGAAAAATAACTTCTGCACACGATGGCACACTTTTTTTTTGTCCACAAGTACTTTTCACCACCACTTAATAGCAGTAAACACGGAGCATATTTTAGCACGTCCGCGCTGAGAGAGAGAGAGAGAGAGAGAGAGAGAGAGAGAGAAGAGAGAGAAGAGAGAGAAGAGAGAGAGAAGAGAGAGAGAAGAGAGAAAAGAAGAGAGAGAAGATAGAGATGAGCGAGAGAAGAGAAGAGAAGATAGAGATGAGCGAGAAGAGGATGAAAAAATAGAAGAGAGATAGAAGAGAGAGAAGAGAGAGAGAAGAGAGAGCAGAAGAGAGAGAGAAGAGAGAGAAGAGAGCGGAGAGAGAGAGAGAAGAGAGAGAGAAGAGGGTGAACAGAGAGAAGAGAGATAGTAGTGCGAGTGGAGATAGAATACAGAGAAGAGCGATAAGAGAGAGAAGAGACAGAGAGAAGAGACAAGAGAGACAAGAGAGACAAGAGAGAAAAGAGAGAGGTGAGACCGAAGAGAGAGAAGAGACCGAAGAGAGAGACAAGAGAGAAGAGAGAGAGAAGAGAGAGAGAGAGAGAGAGAATAGAGAGAGAATAGAGAGAGTAGAGAGAGAGAAGAGAGAGAAAAGGGAGAAAAGAGATATAGAGAAGTAAGAGAGACGAGAAAGAAGAGAGAGAAGAGCGAGAACAGAGAGAATTGAGAGAAGAGAGAGAAGAGAGAGAAGAGAGCGAAGAGAGAGAAGAGAGAGAAGAGAGAGAAGAGAGAGAAGAGAAGAGAGAGAAGAGAGAGAAGAGAGAGAAGAGAGAGAAGAGAGAGAAGAGTGAGAAGAGAGAGAAGAGATATAGGAAGTGAGAGAGAAGCGAAAGTGGAGAGAGAAGAGCGAGAACAGAGAAAAATGAGAGAAGAGACAGAAGAGAGAGAAGAGAGAGAAGACCGCGAAAAGGGAGAGAAGAGATATAGAGAAGAGATATACGGAACTGAGAGAGAAGAGATAGAAAAGAGAGAAGCGCGAGAACAGACAGACGAATGAGAAGAGAGAGAAGTGAAGGCAGAGAGGGAAGAGCGAAGAGTGAGAAGAGAAAGAAGAGCAAGAAGAGAGACAGCTGTGAGAGAATAGAGAGACTAGAGAGAAAAAAGAGAAGAGACAGACGAGAAAGAAGTGAGAGAGAAGAGAGCAGGAGAGTGAAGAGAGAGAAGAGAGAAGAGTGAGGCGAAAGAGCAGAGAGAGAAGAGAGAGAGAAGTGAGAAGAAGATAGAAAAGGGAGAGAAGAGATATAGGGATGTGACAGAGTAGAGAAAATGGAGAGAGAAGAGCGAAAATGGAGAGAGAGAGAGCGAGAACAGAGAGAAATGAGAGAAGAGAAAGAAGTGAGAGAAGAGACAAAAGAAAGAGAAGAGAGAGAAGAGAGAGAAGAGGGTGAACAGAGAGAAGAGAGATAGTAGTGCGAGTGGAGAGAGAATACAGAGAAGAGCGATAAGAGAAAGAAGAGAGAAAAGAGAGAGAAGAGAGAGAGAAGAGAGAGAGAAAGAGAGACAAGAGAGACAAGAGAGAGAAGAGAGAAAAGAGAGAGAAGAGAGAGATGAGACCGAAGAGAGAGAAGAGAGAAAAGAGAGAGAAATGGGAGGAAGAGATATAGAGAAGAGATATAGAGAAGTGAGGGAGAAGGAGAGAAATCAGAGAAGAGCGAGAAGTGAGAGAAGAGAGAGAGAGAGTAGACAGAGAAGAGCGAGATAAGAGAAAGATCAGATAAGAGAGATAAGCAAGAGAAGAGAGGGAAGAGAGAGCAGAGAGGAGGAGAGAGCAGAGAGGGAGGAGAGAGCAGAGAGGGAGGAGAGAGCAGAGAGTGAAGAGAGAGCAGAGAGAGAAGAGAGAGAAGAGAGAGAAGAGGGAGAAGAGAGAGAAGAGAGAGAAGAGAGA
>OZ010637.1:8433310-8435810 GCA_963932165.1 Pimpla rufipes
TGCGTGATTGAGATGTCGGCCGAGAATAGGAAGCACATCATCGTCTTGCCGGAGGTGTCGCTCGGCTGGTCGGCCTGTCATATTGCGGACCACGTCAGGGTGCTGCAATGTTTCAAGTGCTTGAATTTTGGACACATCGCCGCGGAGTGTCGGCACCGGGTGCGCTGCGGCTATTGCGCGGGGGAACATCGCACGCACGAGTGTCGGTCGGAGGAGCGTCCGCGCTGCCGTAACTGCGCGTCGGGCAGGCTGGAGGAAACGGAGCACATGGCGACGAATGGGGTGGATTGCCCGATCCTTCGGAGGAGGATTGCCCGATCCTTCGGAGGAGGATTGCTGCCAAGGCGGCTCTGATAAATTATGGCTAGGCCGCGCCCCGCTCTGCCGTTGCGAGGCCTGTCGATCTGCCACGTGAATTGCCAGTCGCTGCTGCCGCATATTGACGAGTTGCGCCTCCACCTTTTGACGGCTCCGTTTCATCTCGTGTGCCTCTCGGAGACCTGGCTGCGGCCCGAGGTCAGTGATGAGATGGTCGCGATTCCGGATTACGTGTTGTTGCGTCGCGGCAGAGTCGGCAGGCGAGGCGGGGGCGTTGGGATGTACGTGCATCGGAGCCTGCATGCTTCAATTATTTCGGCGTCCCCGGAGCGCTACTGTCAGCTGCCGGAGTTTATCATCGCGGAGGTAAAGGTCCCTGGATCCGCTTCGCTTCTGCTGGGAGTTGTCTACCGCCCCCCGCATGTCGGGCGTCTCGCGGTATTCGAAGATCGTCTCGTGGAGATTCTTCCGGACTTCGATCACGCGGTAATTTTCGGCGATTTCAATGCTGACTTGGATGGTAATTCCTTCGACGCCGAGCATTTGCGCGGTTTTATTCAGGCGAATGGGTTGCATCTTGTCCCTCACCGCGCCTCCCACCACACGGCGACTTCGAGTACGAGGCTCGACCTGTGCATTGCGGACGATGCGTCGAAAGTGCGTGTTAGCGGCCAGTATCCGGTGCCGTTCTTGTCTGCGCACGATTTAATTCACATCGTGTCGTCGTTTGAATAATGTGGAGCCCGAGCTTCTGTGTGGCGATCTCGCCGCTGTTGACTGGGCCCCGCTTTACCACGCGCGGTCTATCGATGAAAAATTGGACTTTTACAATGCCGCTGTGATCGGTGCGTTTGACGCTCGTGTGCCGCTGAGGAGAGTCTCCGCCAAACGTCGGCCTGCCCCGTGGATTACGGATGAGCTACGTGAGCTGATGCGTCGGCGAGATCGGCTTCGTCGGGCCTTCGTGAAAACGCGACGGCCCCATCTGCATCCCCGCTTCATTGCCTTGCGCAACGAGGTTAAGTCCCGGCTGAAGACTGCGCGGGACGAGTATTTCAGACGAAGCATTCGCACGGAGGCGGGGAATTCGGCTAAGATGTGGTCGAAGATACGAGAGTTGGGTCTCATCTCGTCGAAGACATCTGCTGCAACGCCGGCGTTCTCGTTGGAGTCGCTAAACGAGCAGTTCCTGTCCGTTGGCGCCGCGGTGCCGGCGATTGAGGGGCTTTCCCTGGCTCAAGCGGACGCCGAAGACGCCTTCGTTCTCCGTCCGGTTTCGCGGCGTGACCTCGAGGTGGCCTTGCGCGACGTCACCTCCAACGTCGCGGGAGTTGACGGGATCTCGGCCGTGATGCTTCGGCTCGTCTTTCCGGTGATTGGCGGGCACCTTCTGCACGTGCTGAATTGTTCGATTGATGACTGCATTTTTCAATCTGAGTGGAAGCGGGCGTTGGTCTGCCCGATACCCAAGGTCGCCTCTCCTGCGTCGCCGGCTGATTATCGTCCCATCTCTCTACTTTGCGTCGCGGCGAAAGTGTTCGAGCGCGTCGCCGCGCGGCAGATCTCGGCGTATCTCGAGACGAACGACCTGCGTGACCCGTGCCAATTCGCCTTCAGACCTCATCACAGCACGCAGTCTGCCCTGATCCGGGTGGTGGACGATGTCGGCTCGGCGTCGACGAGCGCAAGGTCACCGTCTTGGTGCTGTTTGATTTCTCCAAGGCCTTTGACTGCGTTCGGTTCGATCTGCTGCTCGCGAAACTCTCCGCACTCAAGTTCTCGTCAAGCGCGCTGCGCTGGTTCGCGTCGCATCTCACCGGGCGCAGCCAGGCGGCTTACGATCGGGAGGGAAATCGTTTGTCGTGGGGGTTCCTCAGGTCTGGGATTCCTCAGGGTTCGGTCCTCGGCCCTGTGCTTTTTTCCGTCTTCGTGGACGGATGTGGTGGCCTCCTTTCGAGCTGCAAGTACAGCGTATACGCGGACGATCTTCAGCTTTATCTGTCGTTTCCACCGGCGGAGGCTGTTGCGGCGATCGCGCGGTTAAATGCAGATATTCAGGCCATTGGTGAGTGGGCGGAATCGAGCGGCCTGCGTCTCAACTCAGCCAAAACTAGGGCGATCATGATGGGGACTTCGCGTTTTGTCAACGCTCTCGTGGAGGAAAGGCTGCCGCCCATCTGCG